>AWOL01S0092875.1:0-15491 GCA_000715115.1 Nicotiana otophora | reverse complement strand
TTGATATTCTATCCCTAATCTGACACTAAATAGAACTAGTGATGAATTTTTCTATTTAGCTACAGATTTGTCCATCCCTAATTTCATTTCTTTTAATAGTGCCCGTCAACCCGTTCTCTTTATTTTATTTTTTAATTGCTCATTTAACTTTAGTTTTCATTTTGTATGTTACTATTGACATGCAAGCTGGATGTTCTTTAATCTCTAGTGATGTGTTCTCAAGAGAACCTGTATTTTTTAAAATTAGATAAGTTTAATGATATAATAATTTAGAGAAATATATATTTTTAGTCATTCTCAAAATAATAACGGACAAAATGTATATTTGTGTGTGTGTGTTTATATATATATATATATACACACACACACACACACACACTTTATACACTTTTTTTTGCCAGCAAATGCAATTAGTTTCGATCGGTCGGTCAATTTTGTATTTTAAGCATTCTCTCCCCTAAAATAAAATAAGTATATGGGATTAATGTACCCTTTTTGCCAAGTAAACTCTTATGTGCCTTAATTGAAGTTGTTGCTTCTTTATTGCCCTGTTGTCTTTCCCATAGTTGCTTAACCTTAATTGAAGTTATTATTATTTCTTCCGTAATTGTGTAACCATAATTGAAGTTATTATTATTTCTTCTGTAATTGCTTAGCCTTAATTGAAGTTTTGTTATCCCTTTCATTGTTGACATATTCTTATTTGGTGTCATTGATTCATGCTATCTATCTTATCGTTGAATTGTACTCTTGTGAAATTATTGTTACACATTATCTCACCCTCGTTGAGATATTCTTGTTGAGATCATTATTCCCTGTTGTGTCTTTCTTTGTGAGCTCGTTCTTCCTTTTCTTTGTGTTCTGAAGCTTGTGTTGATTTACTTGCCGTACTCTTGTGTTATCATTGTTATTGTTGTTGTTGTACTCAATGTTATTGAGCCGAGGGCTATGCGTGGTTGTGGTATGAGGAAATGTTGTGGCATATGGGCACATGTTCTGAAAGCCATTTTATTGTGTTTTTATGTTTTGGAACACGTGGTATTGTTGAGAGGATTGTCGGGATGTTCGCACGTGAGTTGTTCGTGACTTTGTTATTATTGATATTTGCACATGCGGCGTGACAATGAGGGCTATATATGTTGGTTTGTGCATGTGGCGAGACAAGGTGAGAATTTTATTGTGCGCGTGCGGTGAGACAAGGAGGGTATTTACCTTATTATTGCGCACGTGGCGAGACAAGGTGGACTATATCGGGGAATGATTTGTGATGACTTGTGATGGTTGGAGGCATTGTTATTGTTGATGTTTGTGTAGTGGTATGTCTACCTTGTGTGAGTTATACCTTGTACATTTTGGTGATCGTTTCTGTCACGACCCCAGTTTTTCTTCGTAGGATGTCGTGACGACATCTAATCTCTACGACTAGGTAAGCCTAACACTTACTGAATAAATTGATAGAAATTAACCAACAGAACTATTAAGCAGAAATCGGATATTTTCTAAATGAACTCAACATTTACAACATGAAATAACATCCCAAAATCGGTAGTACAAGTCAAAAGCTCTACCGAGTTTACTAGACAAATTTCTAAATACAACTATTCGGAATAGAATTAAACAATACAAGTACAATAGGTTGCGGGGTGGGTAGGGTACATTTAGATATAAGAGTGACTACACCTCCCTAAGTACTTTAATACATACATTTTATTGTTCAAAATCCCACACTTATGTCAAACTATAACTCCACCCTTAAATCAACATATATCAACTCTCAACTTCTTTAAGCACAATTACATCAAGAGTTACCACTATAAAGGAATATTTTTCACAATCATACAATTATATTTTTTCTTTCTTTTTCAATTCAAGTGACTCTTACTTTTTGTAATCAGTGCATATTTCTCCTTATTTCATTAGTTCCGCTCAAAAGTTAACCCAGTCACCCCACACTTCAACTTTTGCAAAGTTCATAACAAATTCAAGTGCTCATGAGAGGTAAAAGGTTCAAATAGATGGGTAATTCGAACAAATGGGTAAGGCTTGTAATGTGGTTGCCAAAGAAATAAAATTACAAG
Organism: Nicotiana otophora; assembly: GCA_000715115.1. Taxonomy (NCBI): domain Eukaryota; kingdom Viridiplantae; phylum Streptophyta; class Magnoliopsida; order Solanales; family Solanaceae; genus Nicotiana; species Nicotiana otophora. Next base: position 13,413 of record AWOL01S0092875.1, on the reverse strand, counting down.
CTCAAAGGGGTTAACTAAGATACATAACAATTAGGTGGGTAAGCATATAACTGGCTCAGCAAAGAAATACCTATATCATTTCCAAGACTGAATAAAACTACTATTTCGCTTTGTAAATACGCAGGGCAAGTTCTAGACATCAAATGCAATGCACAGAATACACAAAATGTCACACACACATGGCACATAACTCACTCAAGATTGGATAATAAAGACACTCTAGTCAAAGTAATTAAGCAAAGTTAAGATCATACAATTTAAGGTATTTATACAAGAGTCAAAAATTGAGCCTAAACGTTACAATTAAAGCACTTACTGTTCTCAAGGAATAATAAGGTAAAGAGATATTACCTTCAATTCAAATCATAGCACAAGCTTTCTTACTCCTAAAAAAATAAAAACTAACTATACCCATTTCAAACAAAACCCTTAGAAAAGAACCGCGACACAAAGAAAAACTAATGGGGGATTAATACACTACCTACAAGAGAAGATCTTTTTGTCTTTTTCTTTCAATTTTAATCCCTCAAGAAACCTGTCGAATGATATCCATCGTCGGGAAAAAATGATTTCTTTTTTAAATTTTTATGTTTTTTTCAATTGTTTTCTATCTCTAACTACTACAACCAACAAAACTAACACACACACACACACACACACATACATATATATATATATATATATATATATATATATATATACACACACAACATACAAATATCCCCCATCCCACACTTTAAGTTGTGGCATGTCCACATAACATATAATTAAAAAGTATAAGATAAAGGAAACATCCCTGAATATCTAGTCGGGGTCTGAGTCGAAGTCGGGATCCACTCCACGCACAAACAATGCAGACATCTATGCAGACAGCTTCTTCTCAGCCTTCTTGGGGTACACCCCATACTTATCACTCTCACTCAGTGCACCCTTTTCTTTTGAACTCTTCACTTTCCACTCAACACTTGCAGCTGGCTTCTCCTTTTTAGCCCTCGTTTCTACATTCATCTCAAAAGTCACAGTCTTCTCACCCACTCGCATGAGTTTTCTCTCGTGTATATCGAAGATTGCTCTACCCGTTTCTAAGATAAGTGGAACTTCCTTGTTTTCCTCCATATTCACCATTATAAAGACTACAGGAAATACAAACTTATCTACCCGAACTAAAACATCTTCCACTATCCCCTCGGGTTTCAGAGTCGTTTGGTCTGCCAACTGCAAAGATATTGGAACTGACCTTATCTCTCCAATATCCTTCTCAAGTTTTCTGTAAATAGATAAAGGCATTAGATTAATTTATCCTCCAGAATCAGATAAATATTTATCAAAGTTAATAGAGCCTAAAGACCAAGGTATAGTAAAACTCCCTGGACGCTTTGTAAGCTTGACTATTGATGTCTCTTCTATCTTCCTTTTCTTTGTAAGGATCTCCTTCAAGAATTTTGCATAAGTTGGCATTTGTGAGAGCACTTCTGTGAATGGCAAATTTAAATTAACCTGTTTCAGCATATCCAGAAATATCTCAAATTATTTGTCCAGCTATTCTCTATACAGCTTTTGGGGAAAAGGTAAAGCAGGCATGTGCTTGCTCTCTTCATTAGATTCCTCCCTTCTTGAAGTTTCCTCCTCCTTCTTTTTCTCAGCTCCCTTCTTGCCTTTCTTCTTCTTATCAACTTCATTTTTCAGCTGCTCCCCAATTTCTTTTTCAGGTACCACCTCTTTTTGGATTGGAGTGGGATCTTTTAAATCAACCCGGAATGACGTCAAATTTTGCATGCAAGTTCCAAATGACATAACGGAGCTAATCCAACTCTCGGAATCGCATTCCGACCCCGATACCACCAAATTAAACTCTCGGTCAAACCTCTCAGCTTTTCAATTTTTGCCGACATGCTTCAAATTACCCTACAGACCTCCAAATCCAAATCCGGGCGCACACCTAAGTCCAAAATCACCATACGAAGCTATTAGAATCATCAAAATGCCATTTCGGAGTCCTCTACACAAAAGTCAAAACTCCGGTTAACTGTTACCACTTAAGCTTCTAAAACAGGAATCCTTCTTCCAACTTGATCCTGAATCGTTCGAAAACTGAACGCGGCCATATACGCAAGTCATAACTCATAATACAAAGTTGCTCGAGACCTTACGCCGTCGAACAGGGCATTAATTCTCAAAATGACCGGTCGGGTCGTTATATTCTCCCCTTCTTAGACAAACGTTCGTCCTCGAACATGCCAAGAACTATTTTGAAGTCATCAAATCACTGAGTGAACTATCATACATACACACGTGGTGATCCCACGTCACCCCAATCCACATAGGCATGACGACACCATCCCAACTGAAAATTATTCCTTCCACCCACACCGATAACGTTAGAACCAAATTTCTCACCATCCAATCATTTCCAAAAGACCTGATTCCTACATCAACACACGGTATCAGCCTCATCCATCTGTAACAACCTATGCCTACACCCATAAGGTACAACCACACGACGTAACACATCGCACATATGCCCATAACCACATCTCTGATCATGATAGATGTCCATAATCAAACCCAGTACCGGTAATTAACCTTATATCCGCTAGAACCCCATTCCAAACCTCCACAATACCAACAACGAAGCAAGAAACATGAAGATGCCATGACTATTCACTCAAATTAACAAGTCAAATCTAACACCACCTAGGCACACATCTCGCAAACTAAAACCCAATAAGCACAGCACGAATATGACTGGATATACAAGGAAACACATGAAAGAACTATCAAACAAGCTCAGCAGGCACCACTCCCTATTAATACCATGCTACGAATCAATTTCACAAGGGAGAATCGAAACACATGAACTAATCACATAGATCTCATCCTGATTTAACTTTCACTGCGGCATGTAGCCCGGTTCAACATATCAACCATATGAAAATGCAAGGATTCCATCCTCAGCTTTGAATCACAGATAGTTTACACATCATACCAATCGAAACCTTCCTCTAATTTAATTTCGCCGACAAAATCACAACACATACTGAACTCCCACACCAGTAGAGCATCTAAACCGCAAATTGTAACCAACCATCCCAAAATCACATCAAAACTATCGAAATGAGTAACAGAAAGCCACTTCTAGCCTCATAACTCTCAATAATGAATCAAAACAAAATGATAGACACGGGCTACCACTATAGAATCTACCAACATGGGCAAACACATAAGCAGAGTACCAAATCACTAAACTCACCCATATGTGAAGTAAAATAGGAGGAATCACCCCGAAAAGCAGAACCGAAACTAAATACGAATCTTGCTCCTCTATAACAAATCAAAACCATACCTGCACAACATTATCTGGTGCAGCGGCCTCAGCCCTACCGTAGAAAGTACATCAACGGGTCGGGCCTCTCCTTCTTCGGAGCCCTCTACTCGCCTGACATGTACCCCAAGCTGGCGGTGCAGGGATATTAGCAACTGAAGTAGAACTCATAGCCTAAATATCCCGTTGTGACACGTCTGTCTGGAGTCTGGGACAATCTCTCACCATATGGCTGGTATCTCCACACTCAAAGCAACCTCTCTGCTGACATGGTTGTGGAAGTTGTCCGGCACGGGTACCCTAAGACACATGGGCACCTGGAACACCGTACAAAGCCTGAAGTGAAAATTGAACTGGCTGACCCACAAAATCTCTACCATGACGTATCCTGACTCCAAAATAAGGACCAGTAGGTCCTCCCGGCCTATGAGGCCTCTTAGTCTCCCTGCCCTCTCTCTCTCTCCTGACCTCGTATGACCTCTAATCGATGAACGATCCCTACTACCTGCTGAAATAGAACATCCGACTCCAACTCCCGAGCCATGCTGAACAGGATATCATGATTGAGCCCCTCAATGAACCTGCAGACTCGCTCTTTGACTGTAGAAACTAAAACAGGTGCATGTCTGGAAAAATCACTAAATCTAACGGCATACTCTAACACCGACATAGTGCCCTGGTTCAGCTGCTCAAACTCCGCGCGCCACGCTTTTCAAAAGTTTTGGGGAACTAACTCTCTCAAGAACACCTCTGAAAACTAAGTCCATGAAAGTGAAGCTGCATCGGCCGGACTACCTAACTCATACGCTCTCCACTACTGGTATGTCGCTCCCTTAAGCTGGAACATAGTAATAGCAACCCCACTTGTCTCCACAATACCCATAGTGCGGAGAATACAGTAGCACTCCCCTAGGAACCCATGCGCATCCTCTTAAGCCAAATCACTGAAAGTAGGAGGGTAATACGTCTTAAACCTCGCAATTCTAAGTTGTTCTTCCTCAGATGTTGCTGCCACACCCACTGGCGGAACTAGAATAACAGGTTGTGTAAGCATGATACCTGGAACCTGACCAATGTGGACTCGTTGCTCCACATTATGGGCGGCGGGATTCTGAGCTCCTCCACCGGTCTGTGAAGTAGCTGGTGCAACCGTAATCAAGCCCGCCTGAGCCAATGTACCAAACATGCCCAGGAACTATGCTAAAGTCTCCTGAAGTCCTGGGTAACAATAGGCACCTCGGTACCTATCCCCCATCAGGAGCTACTAGCGGCTCCTCAACTACTGTTCTGACAGGTGCTCTAACCATAGCATGTGCTCCTCCTAGGCCTCTGCCTCTGCCCTGGCCCTTAGAAATATCGGCTCTGGGGGCAGCGTCATCGGTAACTGCAGCTCCTGTTCTCAATATTTATGAGAGAATAGAATGACAAAGGTTCAAACTCATAGATCAATAAACTCGCATGATAGGAATGAAAGAAGTGAAAATGTACTAATAGTTTTGTAGCCTCTTGAAATAAGTACAGACGTTTTCGTACCGATCCACAAGACTCTACTTAACTCGCTTATAACTCGCAATACCTATGAACCTAGAGCTCTGATACCAACTTGTCATGACCCTAATTTTCCTTTATAGGATGTCGTGACGGCACCTAATATCTACGACTGGGTAACCCTAACACTTACTGAATAAATTGACAGAAATTAACGAATAGAACTATTAAGCAGAAATCAGATATTTCTTAATGAACTCAACATTTACAACATGAAATAACATCCCAAAATCGGTAGTACAAGTCATAAGCTCTATTGAGTTTACTAGAAAAATCCCTAAATACAATTGTTCGGAATAGAATTAAATAGTACAAGTACAATATCATAAGGTGACTCTGAGGCCTGCGAACGCGGCGACAGGTTTACCTTGAGTCTCTGCACAAATGCTCGACCATCTAGCTAATAATTAACAATATCCGAGGCACCTGGGTCTGCACAACAATGTGCAGAAGCGTAGTATGAGTACACCACAACGCTACCTAGTAAGTATCAAGACTAACCTCGGTGGAGTAGTGATGAGGAACAGTCAAGACACCCATTAGACTAAACAACCTGAACAAGTATAAATATAGAACTAACTGGGAACGATATCAATATAAAGCTAAGCATGATGACAATAATAATACAATGTTGGTAATAGGGACTAAGGCCTCATTTGTTTTTTTAAGATTAAGACGTCTGAATCTGAATACGCGTCTGAATATCAAGATGTGTATTAAGATTAAGACATCTGAATCTGAATACACATCTGAATGTTAAGATGTGTATTAAGATATGAATACTAAATGATTAAGACTATTTGATTTTTAACATCTGAATGTATAAAATTTATGTTTATTTGAAAATTAATAAACATAAAATACTAATTAATCTAATATTTCATCACTAAAATATATAGCTTTTTAAAATATGATAGTTGTTGGTGGTGATAGCTAACGGTAGTGCTTGTGAATGCCGACTAAAAGTGGTAGTAGATTTGGTTGATGGTGGTAGTTTAGGGTAGTAGCTAGTGGTGATTAGTAGTGGTAGCTATTATGATTGAGGATGGTGGTGGTGGGTGATGATAGTTAATAATGGCAGGTGGTGGAGATGGTAGTTGTGATTGAGGAAGATGGTGGTGGGTGGTGGTAGTTTATAATAATGGGCAGCGCCGACTATGGTTATTGATGGTGATGGGGTGGTTAGTTGTGGTAGTTGAGGTGGATGAGTGTTGGTTGTCCTTGAGAATGGTGGTGGTGGGAATGGTGGGGATGGTGGGTGGTTGTAGTCGACAATGGTGGCGGCTATGATTGAGGGTGATAGTGGTGGTAGTGGTTGAGTATGGTGGCGGTGGGTGGCATGATGGTAGTTGATAACGGTAGGCGGTGGCGGCAGTTAATAAATAATATAGATGATAGCATCTTAATTAAATTAAGTTTCTGTTATAGATCTTAATGATACAGACCTATTCAGACCCATTAAGTGGTTGTGAAGTAAAACAAACAAACACACTTAACGATTAAGATCTGAATAACTAAGATTCAGACTTTAAAAACAAACGCACTTAATGCCTGGGATCTGAATGATTAAGATTCAGACCTCTATTAAGTGCAAACAAATGAGGCCTAAAGCAACAGTTAGCAACGAGACACAACAGGTAATAACACTGTAGAGTAAGCTCAACACAGTTCAAATACGGTGAAGCCAAATAAAGGAAGACAAGTGACAACTCAGTAGGAACAACCGCTTTTACACTAGGTTTATCCAAGAACTTCCACGAGGTACCAAACCTCAAAATCACAAATCATGAGTCTCAATTCGTGAACCCTAATCACTTGGCATCTTGTGCCCACATTACAATTCATAACAACACTGCCCAAGGAGTGACAGTATCTAATATCTGCACGGACCACTCATGTGCCAACAATAATAATGACTCATGACTGCACGGACAACTCACGTGCCAACAAGATAACTCTTACACATAAGGCAAGTACACGGAGGCACATGTAAATGGTCAAAACATCAAGATTCATCTTCTGAGACCGATATGGGCGATTTATCTACATGTATGCTTGTGCAAGTGTTCTACCCCAATTCAGGTCAACAAGTAAGATAGAAACAATGAATGGCACATAAGAAATGATCACCACAAAATGTACAGTGTAATAAAGACAGCAATGAAATTGAAACAATGAGTAGTACAACAAGATTAGCTACATAGAACTAAGAAAATAGTACAACACGGAGAAAGACAATTAGTGGTATGCTAAGGAAACAAGAAGTAAAGACAAGTATAAAAGAATGGGGAAATGTCAACAAGATTCACTACCGAGGTACCGCCACGTAGTCTTAAATCATAAAATGAATCACAATTTGTCCTTATATCACCGCGGGAGCCTTTAAATTTAGTTTTAAAAATTATTTTTCCCGAAATAGCATCCTGTGTTTTAGTCCACCTTATCACACCGCGTGGCTTCTAGTAGTTCCCCTACAAGCTACTCATATCAAGCCCACCGTATCTCACCGTATGTGTTTCAACACCCATACCTTATACCACTACATGCATATCAATAATAACAATAGCACGACAAAAACCTCGTGCAAACACCATAACAACAACACGACAGAAACCTCGTGCAAACACCATAACAACAGCACGGCAGAAACCTCGTGCAATCACCCGAACAATCCTCTCAACAATAACACATGTACCAAAATATAACAACTCAACAAAATGAATTTTACAATATGTGCCCAAATTCCACAACATTTCCTCAAAACAGTTTCAATATCATAACCACGCATAGCCCTCGGCTCAACAACACTGAAAACAACAACAACAATAACATGAGGATACAACAAGTAAATCAGCTTAGGAACTTCAGAACATAAGGAAACGGCAGAACGAGCTCACAAAGAAATACACAATAGGGAATAATGGTGGAGGTCCCTAGCTGCAATCAAAAAATAGCGCTAAAGAGCAAGAAAGGCGAAGGAATTGCAGCCTAACCATCTGTGAGATCGGAGACTTCGAGAGGCTCCCCAGCCCTCTTTCAGCTTTTTCTTACTTTTTTGAGCTCTCAGCTGCTTTGGCAGCGTTTTTTCGCCTTCTCTTCGCTCTAGACAGGAGCGCACTTCCCTCTCGCTTGACTCACTTTGATTCTGCACTTGCCAAGTGAGAACCTTTTTTTTAAGTAGCGGTCATGTCTTCCCCCCCCCCCCCCCCCCCAATATAGTGACCACATTTTTTGTTGAGGTCTATCCTGTAGAGTTACTCAAATTATTCTTTCCACTGATTGAAGTGATTGTTACGATCATGAAGAAACGAAAAATCCCAACTACGAATATATAGATCGTAGTAGTTTGCCAACCTCGTAGAATGTATGAAGTCGGCCCGAGAATAGAAGCGAGTCGCTTCCAGCCTGTCTTGTAGTCGTAGTCTTTTAGCTTATGTAGTCGTCGGCCTTCCTACACGCATGCCTCCACCAGAGTGCCTCCTTGGTTCGGGACAAAGCCAAGCCGATACATATGATAGGCGAAGGAAAGACCCCCATTTCATAGCTTCTGGGAAACGCAAGTTTGATCGAGGATTGGACAGGGGAGGTGGAAGAAAGAGCTCGGGATGGATTTAGGAGTCTTTGTACGAGCCGTATGCGGTGTGAGAAAAAGCACCTTTCGTGATTCAAGTAGTAAAATCAGATACATGATTGAGAAAGGAATCTTCCAAGCGCAGCTTTAGCTGAATCTATTATAAGGTATGCATTTTTTATATTTAAAGAGGGGGGCTTCAAGTTCTTAGGAAGAGCCGTACGAGACAGATCACGTACGGTTCGGGAGCCGAGACCCTGCACAGGGGTTTAGAGCAACACTTATATAATAGCCAGTCATCAATTAGAAGCGGGCAAGATGGTGATAAATTGCGACTGGTCTAAACCTTTGACTAGCGACTTATTGCGACCTTCCCAGAATGCTCATACAGACTAAGACCTTATTCACACAGAGAGGAAAGGCCGAGTGGAAGGGGGCAGTCAGTTGGCTGCTTCTTTGCCATGCATTTTTCTTCGCTTTGTTTTATAGAAGAAAGAGATCAAATGAGAATGAAAGGCAAGGGCAAGTGATAGAAAGGGTAGTCCCTCGCGAACTACTACTAGAAAATGGTGAGACCATTAGTGAAAGAAGGACCAAGGAGGATCCTATCCTAAAGGATAAGGAGGAGTCGGAGGAGTCAGTTTTCTTTGAAGATCGAGGAACGTAGTGTCGGACAATTATGTCATTCGGAAGAAGTCTTCTACAGAAGAAAAGCCTGTTACAAGTAAGTGGAGAGGAACGATCTCCAGGGATTCTTATCTGATTCCATTCCAGTGGCTCAACCAGTAACCAATGGCGAAAACTCAAAAATACATGGTTTCCCAGTAGAACCCTATTTCGCCCAAGTTGTTTCAGAAGTTAGAAAGATGTTATTTGCTGCTATTCTATCTATTTGTGCATCAAGTTCGAAGAAGATCTTATCCTATACGGAGGCCTATATACAAATAAAGCACTTTGCCTAGAATCCCAAGTTGCCTCCCCTCTCCTCTGAGGCCGATCGCATCCACTCAAACTTCCAAAACAAGCATAAACACACGTTGTCGGTTCAGCAGCTCGAAGTTCATCTCAATAAAATGTCAGGTCAACCGAAGTCTACAACTCGAAATATGATAAAAATGGTGAACCCCAGGGAGAGGAAAGATCTCCAGGGATTCTTATCTGATTCCATTCCAGTGGCTCAACCAGTAACCAATGGCGAAAACTCAAAAATACATGGTTTCCCAGTAGAACGCTATTTCGCCCAAGTTTTTTAAGAACCGGAAAAAAGAAGTTAGAAAGATGTTATTGGCTGCTATTCTATCTATTTGTGCATCAAGTTCGAAGAAGATCTTATCCTATACGGAGGCCTATATACAAAAAACAAAGCACTTTGCCTAGAATCCCAAGTTGCCTCCCCTCTCCTCTAAGGCCGATCGCATCCACTCAAACTTCCAAAACAAGCAGAAACACACGTTGTCGGTTCATCCGCTCGAAGTTCATCTCAATAAAATGTCAGGTCAATCAAAGTCTACAAGTCGAAATATGATAAGAATGGTGAACCCCAGGGAGAGGAAAGATCTCCAGGGATTCTTATCTGATTCCATTCCCGTGGCTCAACCAGTGACCAATGGCGAAAACTCAAAAATACATGGTTTCCCAGTAGAACCCTATTTCACCCAAGTTGTTTCAGAACCGGAAAAAAGAAGTTAGAAAGATGTTATTTGCTGCTAATCTATCTATTTGTGCATCAAGTTCGAAGAAGATCTTATCCTATACGGAGGCCTATATACAAAACAAGCACTTTGCCTAGAAACCCAAGTTGCCTCCCCTCTCCTCTGAGGCCGATCGCATCCACTCAAACTTCCAAAACAAGCAGAAACACACGTTGTCGGTTCAGCAGCTCGAAGTTTATCTCAATAAAATGTCAGGTCAACCGAAGTCTACAACTCGAAATATGATAAAAATGGTGAACCCTAGGGAGAGGAAAGATCTCCAGGGATTCTTATCTCATTCCATTCCAGTGCTCAACCAATAACCAATGGCAAAAACTCAAAAATACATGGTTTTCCAGTAGAATCCTATTTCGCCCTAGTTGTTTCAGAAGTTAGAAAGATGTTATTTGCTGCTATTCTATCTATTTGTGCATCAAGTTCGAAGAAGATCTTATCCTATACGGAGGCCTATATACAAAAAAAGCACTTTGCCTAGAATCCCAAGTTGCCTCCCCTCTCCTCTGAGGCCGATCGCATCCACTCAAACTTCCAAAACAAGCAGAAACACACGTTGTCGGTTCAGCAGCTCGAAGTTTATCTCAATAAAATGTCAGGTCAACCGAAGTCTACAACTCGAAATATGATAAAAATGGTGAACCCTAGGGAGAGGAAAGATCTCCAGGGATTCTTATCTCATTCCATTCCAGTGCTCAACCAATAACCAATGGCAAAAACTCAAAAATACATGGTTTTCCAGTAGAATCCTATTTCGCCCTAGTTGTTTCAGAAGTTAGAAAGATGTTATTTGCTGCTATTCTATCTATTTGTGCATCAAGTTCGAAGAAGATCTTATCCTATACGGAGGCCTATATACAAAAAAAGCACTTTGCCTAGAATCCCAAGTTGCCTCCCCTCTCCTCTGAGGCCGATCGCATCCACTCAAACTTCCAAAACAAGCAGAAACACACGTTGTCGGTTCAGCAGCTCGAAGTTTATCTCAATAAAATGTCAGGTCAACCGAAGTCTACAACTCGAAATATGATAAAAATGGTGAACCCTAGGGAGAGGAAAGATCTCCAGGGATTCTTATCTCATTCCATTCCAGTGCTCAACCAATAACCAATGGCAAAAACTCAAAAATACATGGTTTTCCAGTAGAATCCTATTTCGCCCTAGTTGTTTCAGAAGTTAGAAAGATGTTATTTGCTGCTATTCTATCTATTTGTGCATCAAGTTCGAAGAAGATCTTATCCTATACGGAGGCCTATATACAAAAAAAGCACTTTGCCTAGAATCCCAAGTTGCCTCCCCTCTCCTCTGAGGCCGATCGCATCCACTCAAACTTCCAAAACAAGCAGAAACACACGTTGTCGGTTCAGCAGCTCGAAGTTTATCTCAATAAAATGTCAGGTCAACCGAAGTCTACAACTCGAAATATGATAAAAATGGTGAACCCTAGGGAGAGGAAAGATCTCCAGGGATTCTTATCTCATTCCATTCCAGTGCTCAACCAATAACCAATGGCAAAAACTCAAAAATACATGGTTTTCCAGTAGAATCCTATTTCGCCCTAGTTGTTTCAGAAGTTAGAAAGATGTTATTTGCTGCTATTCTATCTATTTGTGCATCAAGTTCGAAGAAGATCTTATCCTATACGGAGGCCTATATACAAAAAAAGCACTTTGCCTAGAATCCCAAGTTGCCTCCCCTCTCCTCTGAGGCCGATCGCATCCACTCAAACTTCCAAAACAAGCATAAACACACGTTGTCGGTTCAGCAGCTCGAAGTTCATCTCAATAAAATGTCAGGTCAACCGAAGTCTACAACTCGAAATATGATAAAAATGGTGAACCCCAGGGAGAGGAAAGATCTCCAGGGATTCTTATCTGATTCCATTCCAGTGGCTCAACCAGTAACCAATGGCGAAAACTCAAAAATACATGGTTTCCCAGTAGAACGCTATTTCGCCCAAGTTTTTTAAGAACCGGAAAAAAGAAGTTAGAAAGATGTTATTGGCTGCTATTCTATCTATTTGTGCATCAAGTTCGAAGAAGATCTTATCCTATACGGAGGCCTATATACAAAAAACAAAGCACTTTGCCTAGAATCCCAAGTTGCCTCCCCTCTCCTCTAAGGCCGATCGCATCCACTCAAACTTCCAAAACAAGCAGAAACACACGTTGTCGGTTCATCCGCTCGAAGTTCATCTCAATAAAATGTCAGGTCAATCAAAGTCTACAAGTCGAAATATGATAAGAATGGTGAACCCCAGGGAGAGGAAAGATCTCCAGGGATTCTTATCTGATTCCATTCCAGTGGCTCAACCAGTAACCAATGGCGAAAACTCAAAAATACATGGTTTCCCAGTAGAACCCTATTTCGCCCAAGTTGTTTCAGAAGTTAGAAAGATGTTATTTGCTGCTATTCTATCTATTTGTGCATCAAGTTCGAAGAAGATCTTATCCTATACGGAGGCCTATATACAAATAAAGCACTTTGCCTAGAATCCCAAGTTGCCTCCCCTCTCCTCTGAGGCCGATCGCATCCACTCAAACTTCCAAAACAAGCATAAACACACGTTGTCGGTTCAGCAGCTCGAAGTGCATCTCAATAAAATATCAGGTCAACCGAAGTCTACAACTCGAAATATGATAGAAATGGTGAACCCTAGGGAGAGGAAAGATCTCCAGGGATTCTTATCTGATTCCATTCCAGTGGCTCAACCAGTAACCAATGGCGAAATCTCAAAAATACATGGTTTCCCAGTAGAACCCTATTTCGCCCAAGTTGTTTCAGAGCCGGAAAAAAGAAATTAGAAAGATTTTATTTGCTGCTATTCTATCTATTTGTGCATCAAGTTCGAAGAAGATCTTATCCTATACGAAGGCCTATATACAAAAAAAGTACTTTGCCTAGAATCCCAAGTTGCCTCCCCTCTCCTCGGAGGCCGATCGAATCCACTCAAACTTCCAAAACAAGCAGAAACACACGTTGTCGGTTCAGCAGCTCGAAGTTCATCTCAATAAAATGTCATGTCAACCAAAGTCTACAACTCGAAATATGATAAAAATGGTGAACCCCAGGGAGAGGAAAGATCTCCAGGGATTCTTATCTGATTCCATTCCCGTGGCTCAACCAGTAACCAATGGAGAAAACTCCAAAATACATGGTTTCCCAGTAGAACCTATTTCGCCCAAGTTGTTTCAGAACCGGAAAAAAGAAGTTAGAAAGATGTTATTTGCTGCTATTCTATCTATTTGTGCATCAAGTTCGAAGAAGAT
>AWOL01S0092872.1:0-11776 GCA_000715115.1 Nicotiana otophora | reverse complement strand
ATACTCCACCCACCTATTTGCTATGTACCATAGTTAACCCCGTTGAGCCTGTAATCCTATTTCTTTGGCAACCACATTACAAGCCCTATCCCTTGTTTGAATTGACCATATTTTTGAACCCTCTACCTCTCGTAAGCACTTGAAATACTATGAATTTACAAAGGATAAAGTGTGGGGTATTGATGGAGCTTTTGAGTGAAACTAGAGAAATAAGGAGAAAGGTATATCTTGTTAGAAAGGCCACTTGTGAAAAACAAAAAGAGAAGAACATTGTTAATAGTGTATGATGTTGATCGGTAATAATTCTTTGGTGGCTTTTAAGGTGATTGTGCTCAAAGAAGAAGTGTGGGGGTGGTATATGTGGTGTTAAAGATGAAAATATTGGTTTAACTTAGGTGTGGACTTGATTGTAAAATAAATGTATTAAAGTGCTTAGGGAGGTGTAGTCACTATTATATATCCAAATATATCCTACCCAACCTGCAGCCTACATTACATCCAAATAAAGTCCTACTTGATCCTAGACTGAGTGAGCTCAATTAATAGAGTCGTACACTAGGGGCAATCCTATGGTGCATTTTCTGTGGCACAAGAATGTCATTTCTGAGGGTGAGTGAATTATGTTCCTTTTAAAGTTCCTCAGTGTGTGTAAATTTTACTGATTATGAAATGAGTCTCTTTTGTTGTGAGCAGGAACTTGATTCATGAAGGAGAGGTAAGTCTGGACCTATGAATTAGAGTAAGTAAGCCGATTAGGAATATTGCGTGGCTAGAGGGAGTCAATTCTTGAGGTATAGATGTTGCACTAATGTCCTCAATTTATGTGAAATATTCTTGGTGTGACGAGTAGGGAAGTCGCTCAGTGAAGTTAGGCGTCTTAGAGTGTGGTTTGATGGCTCGGGGACGAGCAATGGTTTAAGTGTGGGGTATTGATAGTAGGCTATATTTATGCAATCTAGACACTATTTACACTCTAATTTAGCCGCACTTTATTTATATTTGAATGCTAAAAGATAACAAAATGTTCTAATTAAGAATTTGATGCTTTGCAGGATCTAGGAGGGAGCTAACGAGTGTTTTGGAGTCAACATGGAGTGTGGAAGGCCAATCGAAGGTTAACCCGGCCGAAAAGGAGCGAGAAAAGCAAGTGAAACGACCCCTCCAGGTGCGCGGCCGCGAATTTGCCGCGAACTCATGGCAGTGAGGCAGTGGAAATCCGCGGCCGAATCCGCGGTCGCGAACGGGCAGATGAAAGCCAAACTCGCAGAGTTAATTATGTAATTTCTTAGGCGACTAACCTAAATCTATATGAAGCCTAAACTCACCCAAAAGTGAGAGATAGCTGTTTTTAGAAGATTTTACAGGCAAGAACAAGGGAGAGGAGACGAATAATTTTCTAAGAGTTTTCATCTTCTTCTTCATACTTCTATTGTTGATTATGAATTATTTTAGTGATTTGTTTTTCATTAGTATGAGTAGCTAAATCTGTTATCTAGGGTTGATGGAACCAATTGTTAGATGAAGTCTTGACTCTATTCTGTTATAATCGAGTCGTGTTTGTTCTGTGATTGTCAACTACGTATTGTATTGTGGTTAATTGAAAGGGCCCTTGATTAATCATGTCTAGTTACCTTGTGTTGCTTAAGAAAGAACACTTTGTTAGATTGTTGTTGAACAATACCACTTTTGGGTAAGTTAAGAGATTAATTACTTGAATTTAAAAGTGGAGTTACAAATAACGAAGCTTTGGTGGGATAATTCTGAGTTGCATAAATTGTTAACTAGAGTAGTTCGAGAGAATGCTTCTAGTAAATTATCGTAATTAATCGAGAGATAATTACGGTAGCCCGGAACTCATAATCCTCATAGAGTATTACGGCGAGATTATAGCTAAAGAGTTAAGAATTAATCCGGCAATTGGGGAAATCAATAGCCCTAGATCCTTTTCACCCTTGAATTCAATTCTAGTCTTGATTATTGCTAATTTTATTGTCATTTTTCCTTAGCTAAATAAAATCCACTGATTATTCATAAAACTCTTGCATCCGGAAGTTGTCTGAGCGTATCATTAGCATTATTTAAAGTTGTAGTAAATAGGTTAGTTCTCTGTGGGATTCGACTCCGGACTTGAACCGGATTATATTTGCAGCGACCGCTTAGTCTTTTTTGCAAGGCATAATTAGGCGTGATCATTTCTCTATCTCTCTCACCTTTAGATTGTGTTTGATTAACAGATTTCTCCATTTGCGATTCTGTTGTAGCTGTAATTTATGGTGAGTTTTCTTTTCTCTCTCTCTTTTTGGTTCACCCATTTTTTGGTGATGGATTTTGAGATATATATGTGTGTGTTGGTTTTCTTCATATGTTGGTGAATTTCTTACATGCATGTCACTATACCTCTTTCGCCCATGGATGTGTTTAAAAGCATACTTTGTGCATGTATTTTATATATATATATATATATTTGTTTCTGATTTTTAGTTGGTTAAATGAGCAATTTTAGGGTGAAATAGCTTCTATTTACTTGGAAAGTTTTTCTGTCACATAGCACACTTGCTATTGATCGGATTAACTTCTTGATATGAAAAATGCGAATAGAATATTCAAGAACAGTAAGAATTGTTAGGTCCATAAGCGAAGTAGTCCTTCTCATTGACCAACATTTTGAGGTACATCGTTATTAGGATACCTACTATAGGTTTCTATGAATTATCATTATGTTCAAATTGCCAATGAAGTATTTTTATTGAGTGGACATGTTTATTCGAAGAAGTCATATGATCCATGTGATCATGGCTCCAACAGTGTGATACCATAAAGTCCAAAGACAAGGTTTTCTAAACATCTAATTCTAATTTCTGAGTTATTCTTCTTACTCCATAAGATAGGAAAAACCTAGCCAATCTACTATTAACCTTGTGAACTAGCACATTGCAACTATGCAATCTTCTCCATAAGGTTCTTTAGAAGAGTTGCTAACCGTAATGGCGATTCCCAAGAAAGTGGGAATACCTTGTCCTTTCTTCAACCTTACAAAATGGAGGAAATTAAGACGACAGATTGTCCCTGCCCCATTATAATGGGGCATTCTATTCCTTCAACTCCCATAGGTCTAAATGTGCCTATTCCTTCAACAACTTTCCATGAAAACAGAAAAAAAAAATATTTATTCGGCATCAACCTAAGCCCGCTTATTCCTACTAAGTATGTTGTTGCGTTAATGCCAATAAAACCATTTCAAAAATCCTCCTCTGAGTTTGGTAAGCTAACCCAAAATCATGATCATGGGCATAACGGAAGTTAGCCTAAATGAACAGAACCGTAAACTATTCATGTGAAGTAAATGGAAATCTGTGTTAGCTATCAAGTGCTCTTTGCATTATCAGAATTTTCAATGAAGTGATAATGACATATAATCGCATTAATGCCATTAACCAATCGTTTAACATTTTGCACTAAGTTAAGCCTTAAATATCAATTTCATCTTCCAGTCTTCTAATTTTTTAAGCTTTACTTCACATCGTAGTTACTGATTTATTTAATAATATTTCAGCGCATGTCTCATCAAGTATCTTTTTCCCATCAATTTACTGTAAAATATTCAACTATCTTCTCTCACGTTCATCGAATATAAGCATTGTGGTGATCCAACTTAGACATACGTCAGAATTTGATAGTGCTCCTAATGTCATTGCAGTCTAGATACATCATGAGCTAAAAGCTTAGTTTAACACGTACTGCCTGCTTGATGAAACCTTTTAGTTCTAATGGTAGTGGGAAAGTACCATTTGTGCTTCACCATTCTAGCAACCAAAATGATTATAAAAAGAATGAAGAAGGAGGGTAGAAAATAAGTACCATCACCATTCTAGCAAACGCTTAATGTAAATTGAGTCGGTATTCCGAGAGGTTTTTTTCTGTTGTAAATTGAGCTTTACTACTTCACTTTTCATCCCAAATTTATATGCGATTTTCCAGATTGTTGAACACATTTATACATTGTAATCAAGCAAAATTTTAAAAATTTGATTGTCTGATTATCTAAATGCAGTAATATTAGCTTGCTTTTGCTACTTTATGCTCCACTAATGATTGTTATATGGAGGTTTATTTGAGTCTTGAAATGTCACCCATTAGATGATTGTATATTTTGAGATGAGCTTTGGTAGGAATATATTCATACTCACTACTCTTAACTCAATTTTTGATGTATGGAGGCATTACAGATCACATGCCATGATGTCTTTCTTCATTAATAAAGACCAGTATTTACTTTGTTCTCCTCCAGTATGCATTCGTGACCTCATCCGGAACTGATACCAATGTATATACTCTTCATAACTGTGCCATTCTTAATGATCAATGCCTCCATTTAAGATATAGTAATATCCTATCTTTCAAGAAATCAGTCCCGCAAGTGGGGTTTTACATCTGAATGAAACTTGAACATGAGGTGCAACTCTTCTATTTTGCGTATTCATCTAATGCTTTTGGAATCTGCTCTAGGAAAAAGAAGAAGAAAAATATTCAAAAATAGCAGAACACTTCAGAATTATCTTTTGTAACTTAGAAAACACTGGTGACATTTTACTTTCTCGATAGTTTGGCCAATTAGACACACATACTGCTGTGATGCATTATAATAGCTTTTTGAGATTGTTTAATCTTTTTTCCATGTTGTTCTGTTCAATTTTCCTGTGGCCTGTATCTTTAGTTCTCCATGGGTTGGTTGGCATGTCTATTTGCTCGTGGTGTTTTATATCAATATCTAAGAGACGTATCCAGGATTTTAAGAGTATGAATGTACTAACATCTTTTGATAAATATATCATTTGACAATATAATTTTTTTACTATGACTCAAGTTGAGGAGCAAGCTGGAATTGAACCCTTGACCTTGGGACTGAAGGTGCACTCATTGACCACTGAATCAAAGTGCCCACTTGAGCATGGGGTTAGGCATGCTTATTTGAAAACAAAATCAAAAAAATACAGGTGTTATATATAGTGTAGGGAGGAGAGTATGGGTTCACGTGAACCCACCCCTTCCCATATAGATCCGCCCCTCGACATACCCAATAGCTTTCTCACTAGGTTTTATCCTTGCAGGGCGATTGAACTTAGGAGTGTATGACCTCTCTACTGGCTCATGGAGCTGCTTAGTGCTTGACCATCCCAACTGATTGGAAAAATGGCCGGTAAATCGACGGCTTTAAAGGTTGATAATTTTGAAATGAAGTGCTTTCATAGTGCCGGTTTTTAGTTTCAAATTTATTAATTTCAGTTGATAAGTTCATTTCTGACTGGAGATTTATTAGTCTATCACATAATTTTTTGGTTAGTTTCACAATACAAAGACATGTAAAAGTTACTGGAAAGATCCTCTTTTTGTTATTTTTATTTTGATAATTTTTTCTCTCGAGTCCTTATTTAAGATAAAATTGTGCCCCTTAATGAACCTGACACCTATATTACAATACACAGTTCAACTAGAAGATAGAGCATTTGATATTCATTCCTATTAGTTGTGATGGTCGTTCTGTGTGTTTTCATTAAGTGATTTTAGAATGTGATCTCCTAAAAATGATACCCAAAGTATACTTCTTCAAGTGGTTATGTGGGCTCTACAATTTGTGGCTTCATTTCAGTTATCTTTCAGAATAGAGCAAAGAATGTATGCATGTGTTATTCTTTTTGTAGTTTATGATGATTCTATTTTCTGATTCCTGCTACAGGTATTGTCATTGCCATTATGCATATACCCTTTTTTAAGGGTTTAACATGCCTATTTATATGAAAGGTTGTTGGTTGTGTCTCTCTTGCATATTGTAGTTTTACGATTGCTTTGTTGGTCCGGCAATGAATAGAGTATAAATCTTCTTAACGTTTGATGCAGCTGAAGTTGCAAATGCTCCTGAATACATACATAGTATGGGATGAATCAACTTCGTCCGGTGAGGTTTTGTTGTATGGAAGAATCTAAAAAGCAACCACAGAACCTGCTACCTACTGCATATATGAAAATATTAAAATCACCGACTTTTGCAATGTAAAGCCCGTCCCATCGGGTGAGAACAATAGCAGTCCTTCCAAATGTAACATCAGGTACATGTTTTCTTGATGTTAGATCATTCCCATGGACACCAGAATCATGTTATCAAAAAATAGTGTATATAAACTGCATTGTCATTGACGAATCAGTGGTTTTTTCTTTCCTCCCAATGACAAAGCATGTAGTCTTGTGGAGAGCTGCATATTGTTGAAGTTTTATCCTATTTTAGATCAATCAATAAGAGAATTTTTGTTGTGTGCTGTGGGAGTTTGGAGATCTGGTTGGGGCGAGCTCCTTTTAGTTTTCACTGTTCAACTTTCAGATTAAACTTTTAATAGTCAATATTATATTAATTGATAGAAGAACTAAAGCAAAAAATATGATACATATGTTCGATCTTTTTCCTCTTGGTTGGAGTGGTGTAAATAAAAAGGAACTACAAAGTGAAACCTTGATTATACCACTCCCATATAATGGATGAGAACTTGCAGATGAAAATAATGGATGAGAGAATCTGTGAAGAACTGGTCAACCCCTACTACTTGAATTGCAGATGAAGAATTTTAGTGAACTTTGTATATTATTAACATTTAATCATAGTATTCTTTGTTGTATTCTGATCTTTTACGCTAACACAACATAAATTATGTTTCAAATACCACCGAAAGACAAAAGAAAGGTGATCCTAATGTAACTTAATAAGAAAACCAATCCTCTTATATATATTGGGCCCGTGCTTTTGCACTGGCATCCTTCACTAGTAGTTTATACAAACCACTACAACTACTGACTGAAATGAAATGGACAGAAATATAATATGCAACAGGAAGGAGACTTTGGGTGCTGCAGATCGGAGCATGGGGGAGACTCTTCGAACTACGGGTCAAACAACTACAACACAAGGATGACTCTCAAAGAAAGCATAATTTTCAACAACCATCAAGTATTCTACCAAAACTCAAGGTAATAAAAACTCGGCCTAGCATAATCCCTAATCACATTAAAATTATAAATCTAAGTAGTTTAACTAACGATTGAGTTCAAATAATACAAATATTGCAGATAAAGTCCTAAGTCTACCCGGACATGAACACGATTTTTAGCTATGTACAGACTCTCGTCATGTCGTGTGTACGTTGCACCCACAACTAGTAACAAATAATAATTTAAGCACCTACGAGGATAATTTCCTCTTTAATGGTCAAAAGTTCATAATTCATCTATTAGAGTAATTACCCAAATCAAATCGGAACGTTCTTAAAAGTCACCCCGAGCCCACGTGCCTAGATTCTAGGAATTTTCATAGATAAATGTTACCCATGACCTTATGAACTCCAATATATAATTTCTACCCAATTTCAAAATCAATTTCGTGATCTAATCCCATTTTTACCGAACCCTAGATTTTTTAATATAATCCGATAATTTTCATGTTAAAATGTACCCATAATCTATGTATTAAACTCAACATACTCAAGTGGTCTGACTAAAATGCTACCTCAAAACACACACACAATCACTCAGCACTGTACGGGTGCCTGGCATCAAAACCCCTCACCAAAGCATGTGTACGTATATGTCACTGCGCCTGCGATGACTGCTAGTATGTCAGACTCCAGAAGGGCAGATCCTGCCTAAGCGCTAATCAAAATCCAATAAGGCATATTGCGGCGTGCATCCCGATCCACATAATAATAAAACTAGTAAAGCCAATATGGCCTGCTGTAGCGTGCAGCCCATTCCACAATAACACTTTCTCAACACGGCTCTAAGGCCCTCTTCGATCATCAATCTCTCAAGTCTCCAAGGCTCACAATCTCATATCACTCAGCCCCACAACTCCACATATGGAACAACAATGATAACATGCGATGTAACAATGAATGATAAATAAAGAGTGAGATATGACGTGCCAATGAAGAATCATGATTGAGTGTAAAAATATAGTTAAATAAGATAACTTAAAACAACAGAAATAGCCTCATCAGGTCTCAATATAATAACCACATAGCCTCAATGTGATTTTTAACATGAATCATAGCTCAATTAATCTAACAAGTAGGAAAGGTATGGATAAAACAAGACATGATAGAAACATAGTCCAACAATCAACCCAAAACATGATTACCCCGGTGCACGCCCGTCACCTAGCATGTGTATCACCCCAACACATCACAAACAACATGTTTTCTAAGTGTAATTACCCTCAATTCCAAGTTTAGAAATATTACTTACCTCAAAGCGCGAAACCGAATACTCCAACAAGCCCTTACCTCGCGAATCGGTCTCCGAACGACTCGAATCTAGTCACAAACAACTTAATACCATAAATAATAGTCATAGGAAAAAATCTCAAATGATAAAGTTAAAGCCTTTAATCTAAATCGGAAGTCAACCCAAAAATCAACCCTGGGCCCACAACCCGTAATCCGATAAAATTAATAAATTCCGAATACCCATTCAATTACGAGTTCAACCATACTAAATTCATCTAATTCTATCTGCAAATAGACCATCAAATCACCAAATCTCTCTCTCCAACTACATGGTCTAAAATCCTCAATTTTCACTTTAAATACACATAAACTTGGTTTAATAATCAACAAGTAATCAATATCTAACAACAAAAGTGATTAAGCTCCACTTACCTCTTAACTGTAGCAAAAACCCTCTCAAAACTTGCCATTAGCCGAGCTCCTCAAGTCTAAAATGGGTAAAATGGCTCAACCTTGGTTTTAATCTTCTGCCCAGCGATGCTCGCACCTGCAGACAATACCATCACAGGTGTGGAACTTCATTAGCTCCTCGATCATCTGCTTCTACGATCCAATATGAACTTCTACGCATGCGCGCCTGCATCTGCAGAAACCCATGCCTCCACTCCTCTACGCTTCTGCGCTTACCTGCTCGCACCTGCTAGCTCGCAGATGTGGAGAAATTCCCGCACTTGCGCTCCTCACTAGCTTCAACTAATCTCGCTTCTGCGACCCTAGAGCCATTTCTGCAGTCTCGTACCCGTGGCCAAATCCACGTAGGTGCGATGACACTAGACCTTGAACCATCAGCCATTCCTCTAAGTCCAAACATGATCCGATAACCATCCGAAACACTCTCGAGGCAACCGGGACCCTATCCAAATACACCAACCAGTCCTAAAATGCTTTACAAATTTACTCGAAGCCTCAAATCACGTCAAACAATATCAAAACAATGAATTGCACCCCCAATTCAAGCTTAATGAACTGATGATCTTTCAACTTCTAAAACTAATGTCGAACCATGTCAAATCAACTCCGAATGACCTCAAATTTTGCACACTAGTCCCAAATGATACAACAAACCTATTCCAACTCCTGGAACTAAAATCTGAATCCGATATCGATAAAGTCAACTGTCGATCAAACTTCTCAACCTTCCAAACCTTCAACTTTCTAACTTTCGCGAAATAGCCTCAAACCAACCTATAACCCTCCCAATTAACATCCGAATATACGCCTAAGTCCAAACTCACCATACAAAGCTATGGAAATATTAAAATTCTATTCCGGAGTCGTCTACATAAAAGTCAAACTTCGGTCAACCCTAACAACTTAAGCCTTCAACCTTGGGACTAAGTATTCTAATTCACTCCGAAACTTTCCCGGAACCAATCCAACCACCCCGTCAAGGTACATAACCACAAATGAATATAGAAGAAGCGATGGATAGGGGAACAGAGCTACAATACATAAAACGACCGGGCGGGTCGTTACAATTTCCAAACACATCTAGAAAAATAGAAGAAAACTCAAACATATAGACCAGACACCGAAAGAGTGAAGAAGAAAGCGAAGTGGAGAAAAAGCGAGAAACTAACCTAAACAACTTGAAGCGTCAAAGAGATAGAAAAATGCAAAAAAGTGATTTTAGTGGATGCTACCTAAAGTGGTATACGTATGGTTTGGCAAAAGAAAATGTACACGTGTTTATAGTCCAATGAGAAGAGCCAAAGTGTACAGTACAATTCACACTTCTTTTTGTATAATTAACCACTATAGTGTTCGTCCACCCTTGTTCTCTTATATATATAGTAGACTATTGCAGATGTAGGGTGCAACCTTTAATGTTTACGTAGACAGAAAATGGAAGCAAGGAGGAGGCAAAAAAGCTAATACGACAAACAATATCAGCTCTATTTATTTTACTTTGATCGCAAAACATCAACTAGAGATAACTAAAATAAAATAAAAACGGGATCCCCTATAAGTATGGAACCCAAAAATCAACAAGAAATCCAAAACGGGGCTTGAATATAACAAAAGAAATATGTGGACGTACAAATGAACCTCGCTAGCTAATGTAAAGCTTTCGCCGATAGAAGATAAATGATGAAATTAACGATTGTAAACGATTTATTGATAGTAAGTGTTTGTTTGACTTACATTTTTTACTTCTTGTGTTTGTAACAGTCATCAATTTGACAGCTACGATCCTAGTCGACGTGCATCATCTTTTTACATTTGTTCTTTCCAGCACTATTGCTAGTTGGCATTTCAGATTTCTTTTTATTATTGATAAACATGCGTTCAAATTGAATTTCACTTCAAAGATATGATAAACATGCGTTCAAAAATCAACGATCAAAATATATAAAAGACGAATATTTCTCCAACGATATAATAAACATACGTTAAAAAAGATTATTCATAAGTCGGTCTAATCCAGGCGTTTAATAAGTCAATAAGGATTTTTAAACTTCAAAATAAAATAAAAATCTTAGGACTTAACGGGAATAATGATATTTTGCCCCTCTTTGCTGAAAGAAATATTCTTACCTACACGTCATTTGTCAAACAAAAGACATACTAGTAAAGATTATATGAAATTGGGTTTCTAACAAAAATTCCTATTGAATTTTCTTTAGGTCTTTTATTCACGTATTGTTCATACACTATATTAGAATTTTACTTTTAAAGTATTCTTATTCACGTAGTTTCAATATGATATATTTTTATTTCATATTTATTCTCGTATAAGATAATATATAAATTTTCAATATAAGTTATATTAATGTTATAATATGTTTTTTTGTTTTCGATATTAAACTACACACTAAACCGAGCTGCGATTTGCATGTGCTATGGTGGTTTCCACGTGGCACGTGTTTGGAGGACAAACCAAGGAATAAACCCTAAAATTAGGGGTTCTGGTAATAAAAGGGAAAAGGAAAGTAAATGGTTGAAATTAAACCTTATTTAGTCTAATTCAATGGACAAGTAACAACTTCGTAAAAGATCAAGAAAGGTAGAGTTTTCTTTTGCCATTTACATAAAAGTTGAGTTTTGTCTTAATAAACAATATGGTTGTAAGCTATATATATAATAAAATAATAGAATGTGAAACTTTATATTATACTAAGAGAGAATTTAAAAGATTTTAAAAATAATGGTTTTAAACACAAAGAAGAAAATTAAATGATAGATAACTAGACAAATCACATGACCAGTTGAAACTCTTATTTATGTTAAGAGTGGATTAAGATTTTAAAAAATAATGGATATAAATATAAAGAAGAAACTTAAATAAACAGATGAATTTGACATATCGACATGTATACCATAACATCTTTAATCTTATCCGTAATAATTATTTCGTCTAATATAGGAGTAAATTTGCACTACCGAAGTCATAAATAAAAAATATGCATCTAGCTATCTATTTCCAAACACATCTAGGAAAATAGGAG
>AWOL01S0092861.1:3838-16881 GCA_000715115.1 Nicotiana otophora | reverse complement strand
AAAGACTAAATCGACGGGACAACTATCACATACGTCACGATCGAGCCCAGTGAAAACGTCAGCTTATAATCCGATCGAGTCGTCGAAAATCATATCGCTTCTCACCACATTCTTCCTCAGAAACGAGGGGACTATCTGTATGCGCTCGAAATAGATTTCGGTCTCCGTACGTTTGATTGAGTTCGAATGGTAAGTGATCGAAGTGAGAGTTCGAGACGAGTCCCGAGGATAGTACATACAAGCCTCGAGCTCCAAGACCGATCGAGGAATCGACTTGATATCATTATCAAGCCCATGACCAAATCGAACCGCAAGACAAAGAAAAGGTTGTCGGAGATGCACAGACCGGTTGACACTCACCCCGAATGTCGAACTCGAACTCAAGGTCGAGGGCTCGATCCAATGCCGAGCTCGAGCCAGTATCGCGCTCGCAGACATGAGCCGTTACAACCGCACTAGGGGAGAGAATCTTGACAGGAATCGAGAAAGAGACAATTCATCATGGGTTCTCCACTATATATTTTTTATTATAAATAAAGTAACATCCCCCTACTATAAAGTGGGGGAATCCTTGTAAGTATAGGTAGGTTGACACATTGTAAGAAAAAACTACTATTTATTGAAAAATAAATCTCTTAAGCTTGTTTTATTCAACATACTCACTCTTCTAGTTCAATAATTTATATCTTATTTTTATAGCCAAGAATCCAAACATTTTCACTTCTACGATTTATGTTAGGCTATATCACATATCCTTAAAAACTATNATATCTTATTTTTATAGCCAAGAATCCAAACATTTCCACTTCTACGATTTATGTTAGGCTATATCATATATCCTTAAAAACTACTTATAAATTCAACTATATCCGATTTTTCGGGTAAAGAACCAAAAAGGATGAGTCATAAAATCATGAAATAAATATGCCAACTAACATTGGTTTTATAGACAGATTCAAAAGAATCAGTTACCTTGGTAGTTGGAGTTGGTTAAAATTTATAGGTTTACACGAAACAACTTGGCTAACTAGGACAGAAAGATTCTCGAGAAATATCGAAAAGTAGGACGGAGAGATCAATAGAGTATCTCTAGGGTATCGTGAAACTGTAAATAACGATGTAAACTAACGGCTACGTGACATACTGGTCAAACTTGTAAAAGTCTTTAATTTGTACTCACTTTACGAGAAAATGCACATGCCTTGCTGCAACTAAAAAAAACAAAGAAACTTATGGCGCCAAACTTGTCTAATCCTAGAAGAACTTGTTTTTCAAAATAATTATTTTTAAAAAAAATTAGAGTGTTTGACTAGACTTTTGCAAGAAAAAAAAAATATTTTTGAAAAGAAGCAGAAGTAGTCTTGAAGAAATAGAAAAAAATAATTTTTTCTAAAAGCAATTTTTTGAAAAATTCTTATGAGAAAAATTCACTTAGAGACAGATTTTAAAAAGTTTGGTCAAACACTAATTGTTGTTCAAAAATATTTTTCAAATTAATTAGTCAAATAAAATTTGTGTCTCACCAGAAAAAATACTTTTGAGAAAAAAAAATATTTATCAAAATAAATTGATTTTTACAGTTTGCCCAAATGGGCTATTAGACATAGTCGGCTTTTGCAACAGTAAATTGTTTTTTTTCCTATTTAAATAGAATCAAAGAAAAGTAGAACCCAACATTCATAAAATAAAAAAAATAAAAAATAAAAACACTTCAAGAAAAAGAAAGGTTTGTATTTCGTACTTCTCAGTACGCTTATTGCTCGTCCATGATTACATGCAGTACCCTAAAATCTTCTTTAGGATGCAATAAACTGGGCATTTACTGATAGTAGTAGCATTCGGACTACCTTGTCCCATCCATAGTTATCCGAGTAAATTTTACAAATGAATATATAACTATGACTTTTTTTCTTTTACCAAAATTATATAACTTTGTTTTCTCACACAAAAATTATATAATTATAATTTTTTTTCATTAAAGTCATATAACCTTTTTTTTCTCACACAAAAATTATAAAATTTTCACCAACTCACACAAAAATCATAGTGGTCGGAAAATAATTTTTTCGGTATTATTTTCTTATTTTACATTTTTTTAAGTTTAATAAATAATTACCCAATTAAAATAGAAGAAATATGAGTATATTTTTAGCCACTCCTCAAAATAATAGTTGATAAAATATATTTTGTTATATTTGTGTATTATATACATATAACGTGCATNCCATAGTTATCCGAGTAAATTTTACAAATGGATATATATTTATGACTTTTTTTTCTTTTACCTAAGTTATATAACTTTGTTTTCTCACACAAAAATCATATAACTATAATATTTTTTTATTAAAGTCATATAACTTTTTTTTTCTCACACAAAAATCATAAAATTTTCACCAACTCACACAAAAATCATAATGGTCGGAAAATAATTTTTCCGGTATTATTTTCTTATTTTATATTTTTTTCAGTTTAATAAATAATTACCTAATTAAAATAGAAGAAATATGAGTATATTTTTAGCCACTCCTCAAAATAATAGTCGATAAAATATATTTTGTTATATTTGTGCATTATATACATATAACGTGCACATTCTATATATATTTTGTCTAGCAAATACAATTAGTTTCGGCTGGACAATTAATTTTATATTTTTTCCTTAAAATATGAATGACCCAACCTAGCCTGACCCAATACTCATATACGTAAGTTAAAATAATACTAAAAGTGAATTTCAGAATGCATGAAATTCTGACAAAAAAAATAAAGAAATAAAAAGTATAACTAGAGAGCACTTGAAATAAAAATGCTATCAATTTGAATAAAAATCTTGAAAAAAAAAATAAAAGATAGAAGTATCATGTATTGAAAGATTTACTATTCACTTTTAGTATTATTTTAATTTATATATATGAGTATTGGGTTGGACGGGCCAGGTCGGGTTGAGTCATTCCTATTTTAATTGGATTATTATTTATTAGACTGAAAATAAAAAATAAAAAAATAAAGTACCACAAAATAAGAAAATACTACTAAAAATTATATATTTTGATCACTATGATTTTTGGGTGAGGTAGTAAAAGTTTTATGATTTTTGGGTGACGTAGTAAAAGTTTTATGAATTTTGTGTGAGAAAATATAGTTATGTGACTTTGATGAAAAAAAGTCATAGTTATATGATTTTTATGTGAGAAAACAAAGTTATATGACTTTGATGAAAAAAAGTCATAGTTAAATGATTATTTGTGAAATTTCTCAATTATCGTATAGGATCTATATTTATTATCTTTTATTAACACAAATATTAAATAACTTCATATATATATACCTATATTTTATTTGCGAAATGTTCAAAATATGTAATAAAATTATGATTGTGCAAGTAGTATTTCTTGGAAAATTATGATAATTACTCGAAAAAACTGATTTTAAAAATATATACAAGGTATACCTATTTAGGAAACATTTACATACTTGCATAAGTCAAATTAATACATTATATTTCATTTTCTATAAAAATGTGGCACATGAAATAAAAACTGTAGAAGTATTTTTCACAATTTCTATTTCTCTTAGGAAGTCATTTCAAATTCATTTGAACAATCAACTTTCATTATTACACTAACATAACAAGTTACTCTATTTGTTTCAATTTATGTGAACTTATTTTCTTTTTAATCTGTGTAAAAAAAAATGACCACTTTCCTTATTTAGAAACAATTTACCTTTATACAACGATTTATAGCCACACAAAATATATGTGCCTCATTTTACATCACAAGTTCAAAAGTTTTATTTCTTTTCTTAAACTTCGTACCCGGTCAAATACGTTCACATAAATTGAAATACGGACGGAGTATTACAATAAACATAGTAAACCCTTCTCGTACAGCTCACCAAGTCAAACTATGTATCATAATCGGACCAAGAGTAACTTATTTGTTTAGAAAGGAATTCTTTAAATCAAAGGATTTTAATAATTGAGTCTTTTTGTACGGAGACATATGTCACAGCCACATGACATTCAGGGTACTTCAAAAAAATACTACTCCTATTCTTTTTAGACCCTTCAAAGTACTTATACTTGCTTTGATAGTTTTGTAACTTGTATAGTTTTTAAAGTTTCTAAGTCAGATGAGGTCCACAAAAAAAACAGAAGAAGTTATTCTAAAAATGTACTATTATACCGATGTAATACAAGAGGGAACAAAAGTTTACCTTAACCCTTCTATATTTTTTTGTTTTGTTTTTTGTCATTGTAGGATGATATAATTATACAATTATCAATTTCGGAAATAACTAAAACTAACTAGTACTACTTTTTAGCATCTCACTCCAGATGTTTTCCTTTTTCCCCTGCGGAAAAACTTGAAATTATCCATAAAGAAACAAACAAAAACATAAGAAAATGAAAACAGAAAAATTCGGAAGTGTAGAAAATAATTTTAAAAGGAAGCCAAAACCGCAGGACCAACGAAAGTAGATATGAAAAGACTGAATCTCTATTTTCTTGAAAAGGAAAATGAGCAGAGATGTTGAGACAGAATGTTGGAAATAAAAACAAGTACCATTAAATCCTTTTGTTGTTGATACATGCGACCTTCCTTGAACCGTGAAAGCCATGTTTCTTCCACTAGGTAATAATTTCCCTATCAAATACACCAATTCAAAGACCTTGGTAAAACTGCACACTAGTAGAAAAGAAACCAAGTAAATTGTAGGGAAAACTTAAGAATTAATCCACCTCTATTTCAAATTTGATATATTTTTCTTTTTAGTCTAGTCCAAAATAAATGATATATTTTTTAAATTTAAAAATAATTTAACTTTAAAATTTTCATTTTACACTTAATGAGACAAGAATGAGTTGCTCTAGTGCTGACCATCCTCCACTTCCAACCAAGAGTTTGTGAGTTCGAGTCACCCCAAGAGCAAGGTAGAGAGTTCTTGGAGGGAGGGAGCCGAGAGTCTATCGGAAACAACCTCTGTATCCCGGGGTAGGGGTAAAGTCCCTTTTAACCGAGGGGATAGGGGAGTTTTTCCAATTAAAGTTATGTTTTTCGAAATGAGATTATTTATTTAATCAGAGTCTCCACTTGGAATATTTTATGGTATCCTAAGTCACCAGTTTATTTTAAATCCCAAATCGAAAAAATTTACTCTATTTTTATGGTCCGCGAACAAAGAAGACCGGGTAAGGAATTATGTTAATCTGGAAAAAGGTATGAGGCACTCCCGAGTTCCGTGATTTTAGCACGGCCGCTTAACAATTAATATTTAGCCTTATTATCTGATTTAATACATGTTTAAAACTTATTGTGCATTTTTAACTTTTTAACCGCTTTTAATTTTTATGAAATTATTTCTCGAACAAGCCACGATGTCGTACACTTGTCGTTTTGGTACACATTGTAAATCGCGCCACATGAAATGCACCCGCAATTTATGACATGTTTATTTTTATTACTATTAGAAGTTATGTTCGGGTCACATGAAATGCACACGGGAATGGGATTTACGTATCGTGACCATGCCACAGGAACCGTACCCATAGTTACGATGTTTTATTTATTTATCGCGCCTAAAGCAACTAGTGCATTTGAATCATTTTCTTAAACTATTTTTGAAATTTGTTGTGGGACTGCTCGCTTCTTTCTGGTGGCCTATTTCATATCAAGAGCTCAACATATGTTTACCAACCATCCTTTCTAATTACTTTGTTCAACAACCAAAATTCATGCCTCAATTAATTGATAATTAACTTAAGAACTGGATATTTGAATCACTAACGCATTGATTATTTACATGGGGAATTATTTGATTATTTATATGAGGGACTAAATGATCAAAATAAGTTTATACCTAATCTTAAATCCCAACTATTTCCTTACTGGGCCAAAATCCCTTTTCGGTGCATTAACTATTTAAAACAATCTGAAAATCAAAACTTTGATTCTAACTAAACCCAAAACTCACTGTTGTCCGAGTTCTAAAAAGGAATTAATTCACAGCGAAGCATTCAAAAATTCTCATCAAAAGGTGCATTAACAAAACCCAAACAAACGCATGGAAAAGGATTCAATAGCAAACGAAAATTTCAAAAGAGACCACTAAAAAATTCGAATAACAAAGATAAGAATGAACCTTTATATTCAGCAAATAAACTTCTTCAATAGATGAAAACACGCAGCTCCCAACGTCAACAAAATACATGAATCCCAAAGATAGTTTTGTTTTTTCACATTCTTGGAGCTTATTCTATTGCGTTCTCGAGGCTGTTTTGTGGTGTCATAGATCTGATTTTCGAGACTTTTTTTTTGGAGCTAAAACAATTGATTTTTCATGATTATAGAGGTTTAATAAAGCATGGAGAAGGAATCGGTTAACAATGGTGGACTGGTTTCTTAGGAGTGAGGTCGAGAAGATGCTTGCGGCACTTAGGAATATTTCGCCGCCGACTGTTTCTCTGTTTTTTTACTATCCTCCCTCTCTTTTTTTGCTTCTCTCGTCACTCCCCTCTATTTGTATTACTCTCCTCTTTTTTTTCAGATTTTGTTTTTTTAGGTCTAGGTCTTTATGTATTTATAGTTGTAAGGTCATTGCCTGGAGTGAATGAATAATTAGGATATGGGTGTATTGTTGAAAGCATCTTTCTCAATTGTGTGGAGTGTACACGTGAGGAATTGTGCCAAAATTTGTTACTAAAGATAAGAGGAATCTTTAACATGTGGTAATTTTTGTTTGGTTCTCTTCTTAATTCTTTTTGTTCTTTATTTTTTATTTAAACAAAAGATGAATAAAAAAATACTAGAATAAAATATTATTCCTACTAAATAAATAAAAAATAAGGTAAAATTACTACACTCAAGCCTCCTAGATGTGAGATTGAGTATGAGGAAAACTATAAACTGAGCTTGACTAGAATAAAAACTGACCCTATTTTCCAGGCGGTATCCCTGAACTTAAGGAGCGCTAAAGATTAACAACTAAGAACGAAAAACGGATCCTATTTTCCAAGCGGGGCCCCTGAACTAAAGAAAAACTAAGATTAACAACTTAAGAGAATTAAAGACTAACCCTATTTTTCAGGCAGGATCCTGAACTCAAAGAAAGCTAAAGACTCTTCTGGCTAGGGAGACTGCCTAGGAGGTACGGTTCTTTTCAACTATGCAAGATGTCTAAATGGTACAAACCTTCTCAAACAGACTTTGTGCTGACAAAAACTGGGCACTATACCCGAAAGTTTCAAGCTTTAATGAGGAAGTTCATCTCCTAGAAACTGAATAACTCAAACTAGGAAGTACATCTCCTAGATGTGAGATTGAGTCCGAGAAAAACTATAAACTGAGCTTGACTAGAATAAAAACTGACCCTATTTTCCAGATAGGATCCCTGAACTTAAGGAGCGCTAAAGATTAAAAACGAAACCTATTTTCCAAGAGGGGCCCCTGAACTAAAGAAAAACTAAGATTAATAACTTAAGAGAATGAAAGACTGACCCTATTTTTCAGGCGGGATCCTGAACTCAAAAATAGCTAGACTCTTCCGACTAGGGAGACTACCTAGGAGGTACAGTTCTTTTCAACTATGGAAGATGTCTAAAAGGTACAAACATTCTCAAACAGACTTTGTGCTGACAAAATTTGGGCACTACACCCGAAAGTTTCAAGCTTCCAAGCTTTGATTTGGACATAGTCTTCATCCCTGTTTCAAAAAAGAAAACTTGTGAGTTTAAAACATGGTGGTTGGTTTGTGGCCTTGATCTTGAGGGCGATTGCTCCTACACTTGGCATGATAACTTTGATTTCAACTTGGAAAACCTTGATTGTTATTGGCTAACCACTTTATCTGCCAACCCATACCACAGAAAACATCGTTGATCCGTTCAGAACCAATACCTTTTGTCTCTTGCATTGTGCTCATGAATTGACATTTATCGAACCTTTACATTTCACATGAATCCCGAAGTACGTCAATTATTGCCAACTCAGTGCGCATACTGCTCTTTCCTGACTTATGCCACTTTGATGTGCTAGCCAAACTCCGCTTTGTGCAATTGAAAAGCTGGTAGCAAATTTCGAAGTCATTTCTCACTTGTTCTGACAAAACAGACTCAAGAGGATTTAACAAAACAAGAAAAACAGAGAAAGGGGACAATGGAGAAAGATGACATCTAACAAGAAAATTACCAAGTAGAAGCTTATCAAATGTGGATACCAACTCTAATGACCATGACATGCATTTTGGATTAAGTGGCCTGATCTGTCACGCAAGTCTGATCTTCAACTCTAGTTGTGCCTCTAAGCCGTATGTTTATCTCGGCACTCTCAAAGATTATATGGGAGGTCTTTTTTGGATTGTAACATGGCTTTTGGACGGGGTTAGAAATAAAGGATATCGTGAAGGCTCAAAATAATTAAAATAACAGGGTTAATTTATTTACAACTTTTGGAATACATTTTAAACTTTGCCCCAATTTCTAAAACAGGATAATTTGATTCATTTTTTGTTAAAATAGAATTTCAAAGAAAACTTTCCACTCTTGACTTCGTGGGATTATGAAATATTTTATTTGGTGCGACCGAACTGTAAGGCTGCCTACGTATCTTGTGGTGACAAGAATCAGGTCCAACGTAGTTCAAAAGAATATTTTTTGTCGTTGCTATTTTTATTTTTCTTTTTTTTCTTTCTCTTTCCTCTTTTTGTTTTCTTTATCCTTTTTTTTTGAATGAACTTTCTAAAACAAACCTATGGGGACATGGACTTTTTCTCTTCTTTTTTTTTTTTTTACTACTCTAACTTGATTCCAAAAGAGGGGAGGTCAAAGAAATTAGCATAGGCTCAAAAGGGTACCGAAGGGTATAAAGTATTTGGGTAGCTAAAAGAGGGCCTCCCAATCTCTGAAAATGCCAAGTACAATATATGCAACTTGAGGAGGAAAAATGAAGATAATACACAACATTTCTTTTGCAGCATCGACATTGATATCGCAGATATGCCCTCCATGTTTTTTTAGTGCCTTGTTAAGTACAGAACTCTCGTTGGGTGATTTCTTCTTCGCAATGGACACCTTCCGTCAGTTTGGGACAAATTTCCTTGGCTTTATCTTGTAACTTGAGGTGCACTTGAACTCAGAGTTGCTTGCTTCAACTGTCTGGGATGCACTCTCTTGTAACAAATTCTTGTCGTCCTATTAAGTTCTCAAACTATCTGCCCCAGTTTCACACAATTCGGGCTTTAAATGATCTCAAATGTTCAAATCTTTACTTCCCTCAAATGTCCCTGTTATCTTCGAACTTTGTTTCATTGTTTCATGATTAGACTAACTTTTAAGACGAGGCTGAGAATTTTACATGTATGTCATGTCACTAGAATCAGCACGGAAAGACTTATAAAAAGAAAAAAAAAGAACTAAACAAAACGGACAAGAAATAAAAGAAAACGGAGATTACAGTAAACTGATGGTGAAAAGTGTAAACAACAAAAACAAGCAAAATAAACTTGGGTTATAACCCCAGAACAATCCTAGATAACACTAGACGAGTTACTACGACTAAACGAACTAGGCAAAACAAAAGGAAAGAAGGGTTTGAGTCACAAGACAATATCCGGATTACAACCCTGAAATAACTCGGACAAACACAAATGACAACAAAATAAACCACCAAGACTCCTCCCTGACTAGCCAAAAAAGGAACGTCTTTCCAATTACCAAGCTCGACATCTTAGCCACTGAGTTCCATATCAATATTACCAAGACCATTACCAATTTAAATCACATTGACCTCAGCAAATAGCTTTTGGGTCCCTTTTGCCGACTCATTCTTAAGACCAACTTCTGGAACCGAGACTGATAGCGCTGAAAACTTTGCAGCAAGTAGCCCTCCAAAGGCTCAGAAGAGTTCTTATATTCCTTTTCAACACAAATCATACCCACTATATGCGTCTCATTATGAACAGACAAAGGACTTTGGCTAGTATCCGCTGCGTCTGGATTTTGCACGGTAATGTCACCTAATCAATAACCTTCTGGACTGTTCTTTTCATATGCCAATACTTTTCTATGTTGTGCCCCGGGGCATCAGAGCAGTATGCGCACCCTTTAGAATAATCAAAATTCTTTGGAAGAGGGTTCAACATTTTTATCTAAATCGGCTTCAACATGTCCAATTGCCTCAACTTTTTGAACAAACTAGCATATGATTCTCTAATAGGAGTGGAAGACTTTTCCTTTTGTTGCTGTCTTTTCAGTTTTTACTCAGGCTTCGGTTGGAACCTTTTGTGGATAGGTGGTTGATATGCTTGGTAAGACATTTGTGGAGGTGGTGCAGGCCATTGCTGGTCTGGTGGATGTGGAGCATATGGTGGTGCATTGTGGATAGAGTACTGGGAGGGTGAGGTATGACTTTGGGGATTTTATGGAGAGAAGTAGCATTGGGGAGGATTATCTGGAATACGAAGATGTTCATGGGGTCATGAGGTTGGTATTGAGGTTGAAAGCATTGAGCAGGAATGCCCACTGGGACTTGTCGTTGGCGGGGCTCAACAACATCTTTTCTATTTCTCTTTCTTCCCTCCAAACTTACTAAGATGTGCTGAATGTCTTCTGTAGTATCTTTCAATGCAGAATAACTCGTGATTTTTCCTCACTTGATCCCTTTTTCTACCATCTCCCCCATTTTTATCAGATCATTGAAAGGCTTACCTAAAGCCGGGATCAAATGACTAAAGTAGGTGGGTCCTTGAGCTTGTAGGAAAAACTTAATCATTTATTTCTTCATCAATCGGGGGACTGACCCGAGCAGCTTGTTCCCTCCATCTGAGCCCAAACTCCCTAAAACTTTCCTCGGGTTTCTTTTCCATCTTAGATAGGGAGGAACAATCTGTGATAATGTCTATATTGTACTGAAAGTGTCGAACAAAATCTTGAGCCATGTCATCCCAGGCATACCACTTACTCATATCTTGACGAGTATATCATTCCAAGGTTGCCCCACTCAAACTCTCACTGAAATACGCTATCAACATCTCATCTTTCCTGCCAACACTTTTCATTTTACTGCAATAACCCCTCAAGTAGGCCACTAGATCTCTACGCCTATCATACAAGTTAAACTTTGGAATTTTAAACCCCCCGGGCAGATGAACATCAGGGAACATACACAAGTTATTGTAAGATATGTTAGTCTAATTTCCCATCCCTTGCGTGTTCTTTAAGGACTATTCTATGCCTTTCAGCTTTTTGGATATCTCATCTCACCCTTCTTTTCCTGCGGACTTTTCATTTTCAACATTAGGCTCATTCTGAGGGTTACGATTATACGAGTCCGGGACCTGGTGGACCACCTCTGGGGGTAGTATTGGGCATCATAAGGTTTGAACTGGTGTTCACTGTTGGACCTGAGGAGAGGTTATTGAGAAGTAGTTAATGGTGAGAATAATGGACATGACATGAGGGCTATTTTTGGGAAATGTAGTTGGGGGACGAACAATGGAGCTACTAGAGAGGTTAGGAAAGCTATGATAAGCGGAAAAATCTGGAGAATATGGTGGATCAACTGACAATATGGCTGAGGCTTGGGTGAGGGTAGAATCTAGGAAGCTAGGTGGTGGCGCGGGTGGTGCCTTCCCAGTCATCCAAGACTGATACATATTTGTCATGTGTTGTCTTAAGATCCTTAACTCTTCAACCAACCCAGTATCTTGTTTAACCAATTGCTTTTGGGCACCAGTATCAACCAACTCAATTCCGTTATCGTCTGCCATTACCTTTCGACTTTGTGTTGCAGGAAGAGTTACCAACTTAGAAACAACAAACCAACCACCCCTTTTCTAAATGAAGATAACAAAGAGGAAAAAAAATGAAATCATCACGTTAGCGTTAGGGCATTTAACATATGATAATCTCACATTATGTGCAATGCACCTAGTCATAGTTATCAGTTCTAAGATGACTTCGAGGGTACGATGGTCATATTGGCATCATCCCAAGTTCACTCTTCTTACCCCTTTTCCTCTTCATTTTCCTTTCCTTGTGCTCTTTGATTTTTCAATGTCTTCCCTCTCTTTTCTTTCTCATTATCGCTCTTTTCTTTCATCCCACAGTTTCCTCTCATTTTTCACAGCCCACAACTTCATTTATTGTTTTTGTTAATTTTAAAAATGATTCAATCGAACCCGATGTAGGTTACCTACATATCATGTTCCACAAGAATCGGATCTTGCGTAGTTCGAAAAAATCAGGAATAAAGGAAATAAACTAACTCTTTTTTTTGGATTTTGATTTTCTTTCTTTGTCTTTTTAATTTTTGAAAGAAAAACTTATAAAGAAGAAAGAAAATATTTTTGGAATTTGACTTTTTTTTTTGAGAATATTTGAAAAGAAAGACTTCTAAAGAAGAAATAAAATATTTTTCTTTGAATTTCGATTTTTTTTCGGAGAAAGACTTCTAAAGAAGAAAAAAATATTTTTGAATTTTGATTTGATTTTCTTTTTCGAATGAAAGACTTCTAAAAAGAAAGAAAATATTTTTGATTTTAAATTTTTTATTTAGAATTTTCTAAGGAAAGACTTCTAAAGAAGGAATTAAAAGAAAATATTTTTGAATTTTTAAAAATTGTGGCCTGAACCAATGAGGCTTGCCTACGTATCTCACATCCGATGAGAATCAGACCCGCGTAGTTCGGCCAGTTTTGACGGAATAGGGGAAATGTGACTTTTTGAAAATATTGGCTTATTTTTTTTCTCTTTTTTCTTTTCAAAATTTTGGCAGAGTTTCGAAATTTTTCAAATACCTACCTCTCACTCTTTTTTTTTTTGTTGATTTGCTTTCCCTATTCTAGAATTCAGTCAACATGCATGCCGAAACAGACAGATGCGCAAGTAGCACGTAAGATGCGTCAGGATGGTCTTTTAATTTGGGTATACCTATCCTAAACGAACCCAACCCCTGTGATGAGTCCCCAAAGTCAAATGCACGTGATGCAGACAAACGTTCCTACTAGGGATCCGGCATGAGGCTGTATTCTTTTAAGTTTAAACC
>AWOL01S0092857.1:0-14685 GCA_000715115.1 Nicotiana otophora | reverse complement strand
TAGCTCACAATCTTCCTACACCCTTTGATAACACATGCATGCAAAACAAACAACTCCCATACCCAAGAATTATCTTCCTAATTACCCATTTTTAGATAAATTTCGAAATTTAGTGCTAGGGTGTAGAATCTTACCTCTAGGATGAAGACCTAGTGAGTTTTCCTTGTTAATCTTCAAAGATTTATGCAAGAATTGAAGGACAATTTGTTGAAGATCACTCCCACTATAGGGCACTCTCTCACTCTCAAAATATCGGGTTTTAGCTCAAAAATGATTAACCCCTCTCTCTACCCGGCCTTGGGGTTATTTAATGGGCTCCTATGTGTGCGGTTGCGCACCTGGGCAAGTGGCCGCGCACACAAAGCAGAAACTCCCAAATATGCACGGCCGCGCATCTGGACACACATATTACATAGTTCCAGTACAATGTCCATAACATTTTGTATTCATATCCAAATGACGAACGGTTTGATGCATTGGCAACTAGACGCAAAGAGCTTTAATTTGTTAGGTAGATCACCTCCTAAGTCTTTATAGTTTGGTAGCAGCATGCGTTTGAAGTAGTAATGTATCCAACTTGTTTCATACAAATTCTTACAATTCACAAAACTCCTTAGTATGTTCCAACACATCTTAAACACATTTTTTCATTTCAGAATGATATGTTTCTGTCCCATGGGTCTCCTTTGATACTCGAACACATTATTCCTAAATACTGTTGGCGCTCCTTAAAATCTTAAATCATTAGGAAATTTTAATGGGAACATACACTACCAGAGGCCAAAAATCACATTAAACAACATCAATTCTACGAATCGTAGCCTAATTCAAGCCTATTGAAACTATGAACATCCGACTTCCAAAAGTAATGCCGATTCATACCAAAACAATTCCGATTGACCTCAAATTTTGCACACAATTCTTAAATGACATAGCGGACCTATTCCAATTTCCATAGTTGGAATCCGACCCCAATATCTATAAAGTCAACTCTCGGTCAAACTTTTCAACATTCCAAACCTTCAACTTTCTAACTTTTGCCAATTCAAGCTGAAACGACATTCGGACCTCCAAATCACTATCCAGACATGCTACTAAGTTCAAAATCACCATTTGGAGCTATTGGAACAATCAGAACACTATTCCAGAGTCGTCTAAACAAAATTAAAACTACGATTAACTCCTTCAACTTAAACTTCTAACTTTAGGACTAAGTGTCCCATTTCACTCTGAAACTCACCCGAAAATAAACCAAACACCCCCAGAAAATCACATTACCATAATACAACATAGAGGATAAAATAAATAGGGGATTGGAGCAAAAATACTTAAAACGGCAGGCCGGATCATTACAGCGATCACGAGGAGTAAATTGCAAACACATAGAGTGTTCTGGATGTCAAGCGAAATGTACTTCGAGTTTGTGAAGTGATGATACATTTTCAAAGCGTTGGATGGTAGTGGTCACTGTGATCACGAGTGGATGGTCGCATTCACGTAGAAGGGTGAGTTCAGCTTAGGTGTTAGACAGTAAGCCTTCACGACCGCAATGTTGTTTCCGTGTTCGTGTAGTTCAAGAGTGTGTTGTGCTTTGTGCTTGCAATCATGGGCTCGCGTCCGCATAGAGTCTTTTGGAGGACCGGGAAGTTTGTTCTTCGCGATCGCATGGATATGATCGCGATCGTGAAGGGTATGCCTGGGCAGACTATTTAACATCTTTATTTCAAGGGTTTGATCACTATACCACATTTTGAGTTAGAGAGCTCAATTTTGGGCAATTTGGGAGGGGATTTTATCACGATTTGGGTTAGGGTAAGTACTTTTTACTCGAATTTATTTATATTCCATGATTATATCAGTGTTTTTAGAATTTATATGGTTAATTAATGTGAAGAAATTGGGGATTTGGGTAAAACGATTCATAAAGTTAAAATTTAGGATTTGGAGGTCATTTCAGGTCGGAATTGGATGAAATTGGTATGGTTGAACTTGCAAGTGAATGGGTGTTCAGATTTTGTGAGTTTGACTAGATTCCAAGGTGCGGTCTCGGGGTTGACTTTTTGATTTTGATAAAGATCGAAGATTTATTGTTTGAAGTTGTTTTCTACAACTTTATTTGATGATATTAAGTTGTTTGTGACTAGATTCGAATTGTTCGGAGGCCGATTCACATGGGAAGGGATTTTTGGAGTATTGACTCGCGTGTTTCGAGGTAAGTAACATATCTAATCTTGGATTTGAGGGTAATTAACACTAGGAACTATGTTACATGAGTCATATTTAGGTGACGCACATTTTAGGTGTCGGAAATGGGTACGTGCACCGATGTGTTCATGATTAGGGGTGGTTTTAGACTATTATGAGATTTGTTTCGCTATCGTGCCTTTTTATATCCGTTTATTCTCAACTTGTAAGGTTATTTGAGTCGTGATTATTGTTAGAAATCACGTCTAGGCTATCTGCTATTTGTTTGAAACATGATTGGGATTGTTCTTGCTGTTTAATATCTATTTGGCTAAATTGCACTCATAATCTAAGTCACGATGCTATGTCTGTGTATGATATCTTTGTCTCAGTACTTTCTTATTTTATTCTTCGCATGTTGTTGGTGCCTCATATGTGTAACACTGTTTAACAGAGTTTTGTGAGATATGATTATCTGAGACTTGATCAGTTAATGACTGAGCTTGGGCCATAGAGCCGATTTGGTACTGATTTTGAGGTGATACGTACTCCATGCTCACATTGGGCTAAGTGTTATTGTTTTGGGGTGACGCGTGCACTAGGCGCTATTATTTAGGCTATGTGATTATAATTAGCACTTGGGCAGGATCCGCCTCTCAGGAGTCTGACATGCCAACAATGGGCACATGCATATTGTTTTGTATACCTGCTTGATGATGGGTAGTTATGCTAGCACCCGTACAATGATATGTGATTATTCTTGATGGGTCCATAGTGATATTGTTGAGTTGACATGTATATTTGACATGTACTTTCCTCATGGTAGCTAGTAAATTAAATTTATTATCTGTGTTGGACTTTAACGGTTATATATGGAAAATATGCTTAAATTCCTGTTATGTGAACGAGCTGATCATGATATTATTGAGCTACATGTATACACTATGTTTCCTTTTTATCATGAGTTGTTATTGGTTATTAATATTGGTATCTGAATATTTATTCTTAGCTCATCACTACTTTCAGACCAATGTTAGTTTTATTACTTATTGCATATGGTTGGTTGTACTCATACTAGACTCTACACTTCGTGTGCAGATCCAGGTACTTCCGGACAAGGTGATCTCTAAAGTTCTTATAACGACCTGATTAGTCATTTTGAGTATTGTAGCCATGTTCCCCTATTTATTATCTTTTCTTTTTTCATTTGTGGTTACGTTACTTGTCGGGGTGGTTGGTTTGGTTCCGGGTGAGTTTCGCAATAAATTGGGACACTTAGTCCCGAAGTTGGAAGCTTAATTTGAAAGAGTTGACCGGAGATTGATTTTGTATTAACGATCCCGGAATAATGTTTTGATGGTTCCGGTAGCTTCGTATAGTGATTTGGACTTAAGCATATGTCTGGATGTGAATGTGGAGGCCCGTAGGTTGTTCTGACTTGAATTGACGAAAGTTAGAAAGTTGACGGTTTGGAAGGTTGATAGGTTTGACCGAGGTTGACTTTATTGATATTTGGCTTGGATTATAATTTCGAGAAGTGGCATAGGTCCATTATTACATTTGGGACTTGCATGCAAAATTTGAGGTCATTATGAGGTGTTTAGGCTTGTTCGTGGGAATGTTCATTAGTTCATTAGGCTTGAAGTGGTATACGATTTGTGGTTTTGTTGTTTGATGTGATTTGAGTCTTCGAGTAAGTTTTTATTTTTTTTTAGGATTTGTTAGTATAATTGGCTGAGGTCCCGAGGGCTTGTATTTCGAATGGGTTTCAGACTTTCTTGATGTGTTGGAACTTTTGATTTCTATGCTTCTGGTATCCTTCTTCGCGATCACGAAGAATGGGCCGCGATCACGTAGCGTCTTTGCTAACACATGAGTTTTTTAACTTCGCATTTATGAAGAGAAGGATGCATTCGTGAAGCCTTGGGGTGTTTGTTTATCGTGAACGCGAGTGTCGGGCCGCGTCCGCATAGAAAGAAGGCGAGGTTGTATGGTGGCATGCATTGTTCATCGCGGTCGATAGGACATTCGCATTTGTAGCCTCGTGTTCGCGTAAGAGGTTTAGGGATTTGGTGAAATTTTTTCTTTGCAATCGCGAAGTCTTTTCTGTGATAGTGGAGAGTTGGTGAAATATAGTACATTATTTTGAGGGTTTGGTTCATTTTAATATATTTTGATTTGTAGAGCTTAGTTTTGTGAGATTGGATCGGGGTAATTGTTTTTAACTCAGAGTTGCCCATTATTCATGATTCCATCATTGTTTTTATTATTTAATTAGTGATTTGTGTTGGAGAAATTTGGGGTTTTTTTAAAAGCTTTCCAAAATTATAAATTGAGGATTTGAAGGTCGATTTGAGGTTGGAAATGGAAAATGTTTTTATGGTTGTACTCGTATCGGAATGGGTGCTCAATATTTGTATGTTTGGTCAGGCTCCAAGGTGCAGGCCCGGGTTGTTCATTAAATATTGAATCTTTATTTTCCTGTCACGCCCCGAACTCGGGGAG
Source organism: Nicotiana otophora (assembly GCA_000715115.1). Taxonomy (NCBI): domain Eukaryota; kingdom Viridiplantae; phylum Streptophyta; class Magnoliopsida; order Solanales; family Solanaceae; genus Nicotiana; species Nicotiana otophora. The sequence goes on along the minus strand of AWOL01S0092857.1, from coordinate 9,996 downwards.
CGCGACCGACGCTCAACCAAGATAACCCTGTCGAGCAAGCCTGTGCAATACCTTCTACCCGAACTTACTCATGTATGATAGTAAAATCCAATTCATTATTTAATCAGTGGGGAGGATCAAGTAAACAACAACACCAATTCATTATCAGCAGTTACACCATTTATAAGCTTCTAAAATACATACTTTTTCATAGTTTTATGTGGAACGTGTGATACAATTACAACATTACTAGTTTGACTTTCCCCACCCCAACATTCCACCCACGCTATGTCTACAGAGCCTCTATTAAATACAAAAGAGTACAATGATAGTGCCGACAACAACGCTTCGGCTATACCTCAAAACATGGTGATAAAATGAACAAAAGATTCATGACCCCGAGTGAAGTGGGGCCCACCAAATCAGCTGGGAAAAGAGTGTAGTGCTACCGCAGATCAGTGCCGCCTGTTGTGGAACCACCTGCATCCATTAATGATGCAGCATCCTTGGAAAAAGGGACGTTAGTACTGTCGAATAGTACATGTATATATGACTAAACACTCTCTCAAAGAAACGAGCAGTAATGCAAGTAAGGACAGTCATAATATTAGTTGAAGCCTCAAACAATTACCAAATATCCAATTAGAGATAGTATAAGTTTTTAAATAAATTATCAAATTTTATGTTGGGAAATCTTTGGTACCGGTATATCACTATTCACAATTTCGATTACGATTTCCAACACAGTCACCACCAGGTGTGCGACATGGAGTCCGAGCCCGACTCGATCGGCTAGGCCGTTTCATGCGAGACATAACCCAAAATCACAATTTCAATTACAATTTCTAACACAGTCACTGCCATGTGTGCGGCATGGCGTCCGATCACGACCCGATCAGCCAGGACGTCTCATGTGAGAAATCACCCTTTTATATCAATCATCGCATTTCATATTTCTTGCACATATCTTCATTTCATTGGCACGAATGGTCACGATCTTATTACTTCTCTTGGCACATTAGCTGTATCACGTGCCAAAAATAATACAGTAATAAAATTGTATTATTTCTCTTCAGAAATGGTCCATAGAGTCTAAATAATGAAATGGGGTCGGCTTAGAAAAACACAAAAAAGAAGCTCCAAAATGAGATATGTGGTCGCATATGCGACCACATAATACTTCTGCGGTCCACGAAATATGCCGCGAAATGCCCCTCCGAAACTGGGCTGGTCTGCCACACTCTGTAATCGATATGCAGTCCCCAGACCTGTTCTGCGGTTGCATAATGCGCCTCAGAACCTCCCTCCGCAAAATGTCCATGATGGTTCTGCGATAAGTGTCCAACCAGCGAAATATTGTTGCGGTCGCATAATGGGCCGCGAAATGACATCCAAAAATGGCCCAAATTACTGCCCCACTCTGCGGCCATTCTATGGCCCGCATAGTTATTCTGCGGCCGCATAATGGGCCGCAAGAATGACCTATTCTGCCAAACAGTTGCCTTCAATTTCCCAACCATGAGGTCAACAGTGAGATGCGAGAACCGCAGCGAATTCCAAAACCTTCATTGCTTCAACGGTTGGAGCAACCGTATCCAATGGTCGGAGCAAAAACTAGATTTTCCAGCAACTTCAACAAAGCTCAAATCCATCTGAACCTCGTATGAAACTCACCCGAGGCCCTCGGGACCTTTACTAGTATACCAACATATCATAAACTACAATACGTACTTAGTCGAGGCCTCAAACCACGTCAAAACGTCAAAATTATAAATCGCGCCTCAAATCGAATTATGAGTTTATGAATTTGCCAAATTCTATAATTTGCGCCGAAACATATCAAATCAATCCGAAATGACTTCAAAGTTTGCACATGAGTCATATATGACATAATGGACCTGATTCAATTTATTGAATCGTAATCTGACCCCGTTATCAACAAAATCAACCTTTGGCCAACTTATAACTATTTTAAAACTTCAACTTTTCCAATGTTCACCATAATGAGCCGAATTGTCCTACGGACATCCAAATCCAAATCCGTACATAAGCCTAAGTCTAAAATCACCATACAAATCCATTGAAATCATAAAAATTCCATTCCGGAGTCGTTTGCACAAATGTCAAACTGCGATCAATGTTTTTCTTTTAAGTTTCTTAAAATAGAATTGTTCTTCCAATTTAATCTCGAATAATCCGAGAACCAAACTGGACCGCACTAGGTCGTTACATTTATCTCACTCATTGTTGAATTATTCTTATTTTAAGTCATTATTACTTATTATGTCATTCATTGTTGAGCTTATTCTCTCGTTTCATTGTGTTATTGTAATTCTTGTGTTAATTTACCAACCGTACTCCCGTGTTATTGTTGTTGTTGTTGTACACAGTGTTGTTAAGCAGTAGGCTAATTGTGGTTGTGGTATTGGGATTGTTGGTAAGGAAATGTTGTGGCATATGGGCACATGTGGTGCGAGTTGTTATATTGTGCTGTTATATTTTTGGCACATGTGGGATTGTTTAGAGGATTGTCATGGTATTTGCACGTGAGTTGTTCGTGCTATTGTTATTATTGTTATTTGCACATGCAACGTGACAAGGCGGTCTATATTTGTTTGGTTTGCACATGTGGCGAGACAAGGTGGAATAATTATTATGCGCATGTAGCGAGATAAGGCGGGAATTTACTTTATTGTTGCTTACCCATCGAGACAAGGGGGCTATGTTTGGGATGATTTGTGATTGCCGGGGGCATTCTCATTACTAATATTTGTGTGGTGGTGTGACTATCTTGTGTGAGTCATGCATATCAAGGTCTTCAGTTGTGTTGTTTCCAATGTGTTATTCGGAGTCTCTAATCTTACTTGTTGACTCGAGTTGTGACAGTACACTTGCACAACCATACACCGTAATCTGTCACCTATATCAATCCAGAAGTATAATTCTTGATGTTCATTGATCATGTACATGTATTCTTGTATATCTGCTTTTTGAGTGAGGACTACATTGTTGGGCTGAGTGGTGTAAAATTCCCATTGTTGGGTGTTATTAATCTCTTTTCCTCTAGAAGAGGAGTTAGGCTTGAAGGACCTCATTTTTTCCCTGTACAAATTCTCTTGTTAGAAAATCAGGCAAAGAGTTATTTTCCCCTTTAATGAAATCTATTTTGAAATCAAAGCTAGATAATAGAGCTTGCCATCTAGCAAATATTTGTTTTGAAACAAGATTTTTGACATCTTTTGAAGAATCTCTTTGGAAGATTTGCAATCTACTCTTACTAAAAATTCTTTGTTTATAAGATCACCTTGAAACTTAGTAATACATAGTACTATAGACAAGACTTCTTTTTTGACAGTAGAATAGCTTTTCTGGGAAGAATTCCAGATTCCTGAAGTAAAATGAAAAAGCTGTTCAGGAGATTCAGAGATTATCCTTTGTTTAAGAATTCCTCTGTATCCTATTTCGGAAGGATCTGTTTCAACTATCATTAATGCTTCTGGGTTTGGGATTCCTAAGCAAGGAAGGTTTTGTACTAGTCCTTTTATATGGATTATAGACTGTGTTTGTTCAGAGCTCCAAGGAATAGGGTTCTTCCTAAGTCTTTTATAAAGAGGTTCACAGACCTGTCTAATATTAGGGGTACAATCAGCTACGTAATTGAGACTTCCTAGAAATCTTTGAAGTTGTGTTTTATCAGTAATCTCATTAGGGATTTTTTAAGAGAATTCTATGGCTCTACAAATTGGTTTGTAAGATCCTTGGTATAGGTCGTGGCCTAAGAATCTAATGGCAGTCTGAAAGAGCTTAATCTTTTTGGTACTAACTACTAGACCATTTCTCTTAACAACTTTAAGGAAAGTGTTGAGATGTTTAAAATTAGAATCTATGTTTTCAGAGAAGATAAGAACATCATCTATATAAATAATAGACATATAACTATAGTCATTAAAGATGGAGTTCATAACATTCTGAAATTCTGATGGGGCATGCTTAACCCCAAATGGCATTACATTCCATTTGTATTGACCGAAGGGAACATTGAAAGAAGTTTTCTATCTCTCTTTCTCGGCTACTTTAATTTGCCAGAAACCAGATTTCATATCGAATTTCTATAAATATTAGTTTTGTAAGTTCTCTTTAAGAGATCTCTTTTGTTAGGAATAAGATATCTAATCCATTTAAGGATAGCATTCAAAGGCTTATAGTTTATAACTAGTCGTGGTGCTCCTCTTTCTTTTTCTGCACTATTATTAACATAAAAGGCAGAGAAACACCAAGGGGTTTTAGAGGGGCAAATAATGTTACTCTTAAGAAGATTTGAAATCTCAATTTTACAAGTTTCCATCATATCTGATGCCTCTTACAATGGGAATGGGGAGTCTTAAATAGGCTAAGGAAAGATGCCTTTTAATCATAGGCGTACAAGTGTATGGTTTTGTTTTGTCAGAAAGAGTCAAGTGGTCGACAAACAAAAGTGGGCGGTTAATTTTGAAAAGTAAAGTGGGGCGGTTGCTTTGTTTATTTTAAAAAAGTAAAGCAAAGGATAAGATTCCTTTCTTATGCTGACTCTTCATTCACAGATCCATGCAGGCCAAAGCTATTCCCTTTGGGTCGCACATGTCTCCATTACTGCTTTCTCCAATTAAGCAGCGTCTTCTATTAGTTGCATGATCTGACTTTCTTGATAGTTGCCAATGTCCTGCAAGGCTTGCTTAAGTTTCTCTTTGAGAGCTGCTTTGGATGATGAAACTTTAGTGAAGCTTTGTTGAATTTTTCTTGGGGGTTTTAAGACTTGTTGCTTTAAGAAAATCAACCTCCTAGAGATTAATGAAGATACCAAAAAGGAACTCTTCTCTATCTTAGAGGAAACCAATTCAGATTCTTCTCATTACTCGTCAGATGAATATAGCGATGAAGATAACATCAATATCGCTTATAATTCTGATTCAAGATAGTCCGGTAATAATTGTCACTATTCTGGAGCCTACTGTACCTGTGACAACACCCAAGTCTCTATTAAAGTTTTGTCGGACAGCTCTAAAAAATCTCTTTACGATGTTATCCAACACATCAACGATGAAGATTGTAGGAGACGCTATGTACTAGAACGCAAAAATATCATCCTTCCTCATCAAGAAGACAGACCCAAGTCAAGTTCAGTCATTGAGCCATTCAGCATGAAACAAGTTATGTCTTATTTCGATAAACCTTCTGAACCATCGATCTCTGATCTAAGACGTGAAGTCTCAGAACTTAAAGGAGAAATCAGAGATAGAAAATCCAGACTTGGAAAAGTCGAACTTGATGTTCTTGTAGAAAAGGTCCTTAAACAAGCCAAAACCTACGACCATAAGTCTGAAACTGAAGAACCTGAGCTTCAGCTTCAAGATGATGAGTATCACTCAGATAATGATAACTCTACCAACCTTTGTCTTACTCAAGATAAAACTTCATCCTCCCAGGCTCCGGGGATTACAGTTATTAATAGTATCAAACCTCAGAGGTATCATATTCCTATCAAAATTGTTATTAGCAAAGACTTTGTTATTAACAAAATTGCTTTGCTTGACAGTGGTGCAGATCGTAACTGTATCATGAAAGGTATTGTTCCTACCCAGTATTTAGAAAAAAGTACTTCAAAATTATACTCCGCTACAGGAGAACAACTGCATATTAATTATAAATTGTCTAAAGCCCATATCTATATTAATGGAATTTGTTTAACAAATGATTTTATTATTACTGAAGATATAAATGAAGATATCATTTTAGGAATTCCTTTTATTACTCAAATAAAACCTTTTATTACTGGGATAGATGGTATCTCCACACATATTTTAGGAAAAGATTTATACTTTCCGCCTGTTAAAACTCTTTCACTAGATGAAAGTAATTTTATAAGAAAAAACACTATTTTTCGTATTAATAAACTTTCTTAGCATGTCACCTTTTTAAAGGATGAAATAAAAGCTAAGAAAATCAAGCAGATTTTAAAAACCACGGAGATGGTTACTAAAATAGCCAATCTTCAAAATATCTTTGAAAATGAAATATGCTCGGATTTTCCTAACGCTTTTTGGGAAAGAATAAAGCACTAAGTCGAACTTCCTTACATTGAAGTTGCTCTGCCTTTTATGTTAATAATAGTGCAGAAAAAGAAAGAGGAGCACCACGACTAGTTATAAACTATAAGCCTTTGAATCATGTCCTTAAATGGATTAGATATCCCATTCCTAACAAAAGAGATCTCTTAAAGAGAACTTACAAAGCTAATATTTACAGCAAGTTCGATATGAAATCTGGTTTCTGGAAAATTCAAGTAGCCGAGAAAGACAGATAGAAAACTGCTTTCAATGTTCCCTTCGGTCAATACGAATGGAATGTAATGCCATTTGGGCTTAAGAATGCCCCATCAAAATTTCAGAATGTTATGAACTTCATCTTTAATGACTATAGTTATATGTCTATTGTTTATATAGATGATGTTCTTATCTTCTCTGAAAACATAGATTCTCATTTTAAACATCTCAACACTTTCCTTAAAGTTGTTAAGAGAAATGGTCTAGTAGTTAGTGCCAAAACGATTAAGCTCTTTCAGACCGCCATTAGATTCTTAGGCCACGACCTATACCAAGGATCTTACAAACCAATTTGTAAAGCCATAGAATTCTCTTCAAAATTCCCTAATGAGATTACTGATAAAACACAACTTCAAAGATTTCTAATAAGTCTCAACTACGTAGCTTATTTTATCCCTAATATTAGATAGGTCTGTGAACCTCTTTATAAAAGACATTGGAAGAACCATGTTCCTTGGGGCTCTGATACCAGTTCAGGTACAATATCTGTTAGAAATGTTTATATTTATTGTTTACTATTACGATAATTGAAAGTAATTTTGCCATGCCCTAGACAGTATATGTACTTAGCTGCTCATGCTAAATACGTATACTGCCAACATGGCTTTGATGCCAGTAAAAGACGGAACCAAGTGCAGCATGAAAATAGTAAAAGACAATATAAGAAAAGCCCTTAAAAACCTACAAGATTTTTATTGAATGAACATTAAAAACATAGGAGCGGAAAATTTAGAGAATACTAGGGAGAGAGATCTTTGATGTTAAGGTACAGTATCTGTTAGAAATTTGCATATTTACTATTTACTGTTACATATTGAATAGTTATTTTAGCCCTATAAGCCCCTAGACTGTTTTTTTCAAATATGAATTCAAACCAGCATGTTTTGAATAATATTAATTTATCTTCTCAAGCAACTAAGATTGCTAAACTTGAAACTGATTTACAAAATTGGAATATTACTAATCAACCTTTTAAAAAGATTTATGAATTAGGAAGTTTCAGTTTCATTAAGAAGCATAACATTAAGACCTGTGAGTCCACTATTGCTATTAATAATTATTTAGAAATTATTAAGCTACTTTCTGAACAAGATCTGAATAGATATAGACATCAATTCAGTTATTTCCATGTTGGTCTTGTCCAGATTGCTGTCAAACCTCTCTTCGAAAAAGGTTTAGACGTACCTATCTGTGTCCTTCTAAGAGATGCTCGTCTCTTGAATTTCGACGACTCTCTCTTAAGACCCCTTTAAAGTAACCTCGCTAATCGCCCGGTATACTTTAATTGCTATCCCAATTTCTCGGTAGATATCAATGACCCTAATGTCATGGATACTTTGACTTTGAATGTTAAAACCAAGAACATGAATAGTAAAGTTTATACTCGAGAGATAGCTATCATTTATCGAGTCTACTATAGACTTATGGACAAAACTCTTGTGCCTAGAGCTCGAGTTGAAAGTGTCAAAGGAGTCACCATGCTTATGGAAGTAAATACTGATCATAGTACAATATTTGTGCCTAGACTCCTTAACTGGAATGACATACTGTCAAGTAATAAATGGCACTTTGATGCCATAACTCTACCTTCCACTTCCAATCTTGAAAGATCTCAAATTGAACAAGTTATTCAATTCCCTAATGGATCTATAGATCTAAAATTTTGAGGATCAGCTTCTAATCTTTCAAGCAGAACCAATTCCTTTAGGAAAAGGTCTAATGTACCTTCCACACCTTCTTCTTCAAAACCCCCGAAGGAAAATGTAACTGAAACCATCACAAATTCCGTTCCAGTTACAAGTAACAACAAAGGGAAAGTCACGAGAGTAGATTTCTCCCATACAATCCCGAAAGTCTATTACCAAAATCATCCCGCTAGTCCACCCCCTAGAAATATGTATCCTCCTCAGGAAAATGTACCTGAATTCCTTAAGATGATTAAGTCAGGCGACTCTTTTATCCCAAATTCGGAGATCATCAATCGTCTCTAGACTCATCATGACAATCAAACAAAAAGAAAATGGTATGTTGCCACTTATTCTCTTAAACAAAGAGAAAACTTTAGAGATTTTTGGAAGTCAGACATGAAAAGAATAAGATGTGAAATCGACTTCTTTAGATGGTTTGAAATATCCGGCAAGATCGAAAACCAAAAGGACTCTTTACAAGTCCTTATTAATAAATGGTATACTGCTAACAACAAAGTTGTTGAATCTGTTACTCCTCCTCTAGAAGGAATAAAAATCCCAGTATCTAACACTGTTATCTCAGCCTCTCCTTTCAAAGCCAAAAGCGAGAAGCCTAATGGTATGGTTGTCTGTTCACATGTTGATCATATTATTGAACAAAACAACTATACCAATCAACTTCTTCATGTCGTCTCCAGGCAAATAGAAGATAAAAATCCTTATTTTTTGGAAAACTGACCCTTTCACAATCCAGCACTAGTCAAAATATTGAACCAAACCCAGGTTTCAAAATGACTGAATGTTCCAAAGATAAGTACCCAAAACTCAAAGAAACTTTTGAAGTCTCTGGTAACATTCTTGATAAAATCAATAAGCAATTGGCTGGTTTCAGTATTTCCAAAGAAATTCCCAAAGAAGGAGAAATCTCCACTATCCAAGAAAAGGAAGCCCTTCGTCACAAATTGTCTAATGATCGCTTTCATAATTACAAGGATTATCATAAACATCCTTCATTTCCTGACATTCAGTATGAGGAAAATCATTTTCTTGCCTCTATATCCCATGAAGGAAGAAGCATAATATAATGGAATATTGATGCTTTGGCAGAACATCAAATATACCATAAACTCCATGAAATGGGTGTTTGCATCACTTCTTACAAGATAAGAGGCTCCTTTGACAAAGAAGCCACCACTATGATTGTAGCAGGATTTACCGACATTTTGAAATATTGGTGGGATAATTGTTTCACCGAAGATGTTAGACATGCCATATACTCTGCTATAGCCATCAAAAAAGTAGTTAAAACTGAAGGTACTACCATGGAAACTACCTCTCAGATTACTAGAGAAGATGCTTGCGCTACACTTCTCTACCATATAGCAAAGCACTTCATCGGAGAACCCAAACTCTCCTAATATAGAAGTTTACAAATTTTGAACAATCTATCTTGCCCATCTTTAGATGACTTTATCTGGTATAAAAACCAATTCATCAGCAAGGTTATGATTAGACCTGGCTATCATCTAGATTTATCTGGTATAAAAACCAATTCATCAGCGGACTTCCCCCATTATTCGCAAGCAAGGTCCGAAAAAAATCCAAGATCGTTGTGAAGGTAAAATTACTTACCATAAGATGACCTATGGTGACCTTATTAGCATCATCAACTTTGTAGGTCTTGAACTATGCACAGACATCAAGCTCAAAAATTAGCTAAACAAGGAGCAACATTCCTCTAGAAGAGAATTAGGAAGTTTCTGTCAAGACTTCGGCTATACAAATATCATTGCTCCCTCTACTCACTCTACTAAGAAGAACAAAGCCTATAAATCTTCTAGAAAGGTTCGTCGTAACAAAACTCGTAGAAGTTTTTATGAGTACCCTAAGAAGAAATCCAAGTCCCAAAGACCTTCAAAGTCTTCTAAAAACAAAGATGTCTGTTGGAACTGTGGAAAAACCGGCCATAG
>AWOL01S0092841.1:0-10217 GCA_000715115.1 Nicotiana otophora | reverse complement strand
AGATTTTTAAGGCTTAAGAATGCAGATTCGAGTTCTAAAACATAAGATGACCTTTTGGGTCATCACACCTAGTTGAACATACCAAAAGAGTCATGTTTTTCACTGAGGCTATCCTTTATAAAAAGAGACATGTGTAAGGAGCAATCCTCCTCTTCTTTTATCTTTGAAGAGGTTTGTCCTAGTCCCCCGCTTTGTATGTATTTGACATATCTATTTATCCCCTTAGAGGGAACCTTTGACCCAAAAAAGAAATATAACAACAATCCATACAAGGTGTTAAATTTGAGCAATTCACATGCTCAAGTTAGGAAGGGAAAATTGGGATATGATTTATCTGCATTTATGCTGTGAAAAATCAATTGAAAGACAATACTCTATAGTAAAAACTCATTAAAAGCACCGACAAATATTTTGGTGGAGTGACAAGTACTCTTTCATCATTAACTAGAAGTCTCGGGTTTGGGTGGGAAACTAAGGGGAAAAAATCATTAAAAGGTTTTTCTCTTTTACAATCTAATTCATTTTTTTGTTTTTCTTCCGGTGTTCCGTACCCGTATTGCGACCTACTAAATCCGGATCAATGATGGACACATTTTGTGGGGGGAGGAAGGGTGGTAAAATGCTCCCTAACAAAGACAACTTCATACTCAGAACTTAAACTCGAAACCTCTAATTAAGAAAGAAGGACAACTTAACACACCACCACAACCTTATTGTTTACCCTTCAATTCATTATTCTTTTTCTTTGTCAAATTTCTAAAATGGTGTTAAATTAAAGCTTTTTCTCTATCAGTTCAAATCTTGCAGTATTGGTGTTTTCTCTCTTTATGTGTTACTTCATGTCATCTTGCATTTTCCTTGGAACAAGAGTATAACCATTTATAGTATGAAAATTTTCCTCTCTCATGGAGTTTGAAATCTTTGGACATTTTCATATAGTTTTTTTTTTGTTTTAAGTTTTTGTGAGAACAATTGTGAATTTGGTTTAAATTTATTAGTGTTATGGTGCTACCAATTAAAAAGCATTTCACAAATCATAAGATTTAGTGTATTAATCCTCACTAAAAGCTTTTATTTCGAAGCAAATAAATCTGCATTCCATACTTTTCACATTTTTAGTAGTAAAAAACAAATTATATTTCAAATTTTCAAGTATGGAAAATAAGTAACTGAAACCACATTATATGAGGCCAAGTTATGTGCTTCTGTCAATCTCATCCTATGATGTTTAATTTCTTTCTATTTCTTTTCAATATTCTTTTCTACTTCTGATTGACACCATATAATGTACTACTAATAGTGAAAAAAAATATAGTAAGATAATCCTTTAAAAGTTAAAGGGAAATGTGCAATAAAGATCATTGGAGAAATCCACAACAATTTGTTTTTTAAAAAGAAAATAATAGTAACCCTCTAATAAATAGTGACTTACAACCTTCTCAAAAAGCAGCATAGTAACTAAGATAATTATATTAAATAGCAAATATTACAAAAAATTGACATTCCTTGGGCTCATGAACTATTCAATACCACTATAGTACTTTTTTTTCTTCAGAAATTCTAATAAAAAGTAGAAAATAGCCAAGTTGCAATGTATTCATTGTCTCAGACACACAGCTCGTGAAAATACACTGAATTTGTTGTTGTTGTCGTCTCAAATATACAACATACATGCCCTCCTCCGTGTTGATACATCATAGCATCAATTTCATCACCATCCGTCAATCCCGACTTCATTATATTGTCCAAAAAGCATACAAAAAAAAAGAAGAAAATTAGACATGCGGGATATGAACATGTAGAGTGTTAAAATATCGTGTTAACAATAAATAATTTTATGCAAATTAAAAGGCTAACTTACTTCATTTACAGTCTTCTTATTGTAAAGGCGTTTGCCATTGAACAAAAACCTAAATGTTTTATACTCCAATATTTGTTTACTCTTAGCGTATGCCTTGAATATCTCTTTCATAACTGTATTAGACTTGACTTTAAAGTGAACAACTCCACCATCCTACACAAAAAGTTAAAAAGAAAACCAAAAATTAAGAAATAAAAATAAATAAATGTCAAATAATAAACATGACTTTATTTTTGGTGTATTCTTTTGTTTATCTTCAAAAACAAATTCAAAGAGAAAAAAAATCATTGCTGATAGAAAAAATAAAATAGAACAAAATTATATATATATATGAAATGATGAACCTGGGATTTAATTCTGAGGTTTAAACATTGATTTTGATGACTTGGTTCCTCCAATGGCCTCTTTTTGCTTCCTTCTCCTACCATTTTAATTTCTTTCTTCTCTTAAAAAACCAACAAAAAAGTTATTGTGAAGAAGAAGGTAGAAAATTTACTAATGAATAAATATGGATAAGTAAAGAAGAAATTTGTAAATAATTTGGGTAGCTAGGGGGGAATCCTCTCTTATAGAAAGACATTGTAAAAAAGGGCAATAAACCATTTTAATGATCAAAATTGTCAGTCACTGTAATTTACTAAAATAGTGATAACACAGGGAAAGGGAAATAGGGTTAGGTCATCCAAATTTCATAGCCATGAAAAGTTAAAAGAAAAGAATCCTAGGGATATTTTAATTTTATTTAGAAAATAAGGCAAATTTCTTAACTATTTGATTTATAGTTAAAACCTTGATCGTTGGATGGATTATGATCTTACGGTCAAGATAGGGAAAGATTTGTCAAATGCTCTAAATTTCTTCCCTCCCAAAATAGTACTACGTACATAGGAGTTTCCATTTTGATTAAACTCCAATTCTATGGCTCCTTTCGTTCTTTTCAAATCCTTTCAAATTGACATTTGACTGACATTTTCCAGCCCTTATTTTCCTTTCACACGTAAACCCCTGACTTTTTCCTTTTTATATTTTGCTTTTGAAATTGCTTTGGTTAAACACTACTGCAAATCTCGTACTGTAGTAGGATTAATCATTCTGAATGCCTCACACGAGACATTGAATCCACTACACACATAGCTCGTTTAGATTAGCTGATTGTAAACAACTGATAAGTTTGAAACTGAATTTTTAAATAAGCATTTACGTATTTTGATAAAATCATTAAAACTGATAATAAGCGGTTGATGTGCTTGGTAAGAAAAATGCTGATAAGTTATTTTTTATTAAAATGACAAAAATATCCTTTAAAAGTTTACTATAGATTATAAATTAAAAAGTTTCTTTGTAAATAAAAGAGGGAACAATGAATATAGAATGAAGAGAAAGTTAGAAAACTTATTTTGGGAAAAGTATATTGTGAATTACAAAATATTATTAAGGATAAACTATGGGTGTTTAACGGGCGGACTGGGACGAGCTGGACACAAAAAAACTAGCCCGTCCGTTTAAGGTTGCGGGCTGAGTTAGCGGGTTGTACTTTTTCGGGTTTTTTTTGTCCGTCCGAGTTCGGGCTGGATCGGGCCGTGCAATTTTTTTTTGTTTAAGTAAATTTTGTTTTTCTTATTGAATGTTATTGATACTTAAGTGTTTGCAAACTTTTAAGGCTTAGAATTAAACTTTGAAGTTTAAAGTTTAAATTTGAAATTTGAATTTTACAATTTTAAAAATGAAATTTGAAAGTAAGTGGCTACAAAAACTTATTTACTAAGACCAATAGGCAATATGTAAGGATCAAGCTCCAAAGACTTTCATTTAATATTTTTATTGAATAATATATAATACTTCAAATTAAGTTGCAAGTTCTTTTTTGATTTTGTTATTTTTGAACTTGCAAATCAAAAGTTTACAACAATTATAAAAAATAAATAGTAAATCACATGGTTTGCATCATTTTTGTAAGTTCATCCATGTTAACATGAGGTTCTTGGTTTCCGACATTGGTTGAATCAGAACCATAAATTATTTTATCTCCAATTTCTTGGTCCTCCGCTTCATCTACCTCGTCACGCCCTTGATTTCGTCGTTCTGATCTTATCCAATCTCTGAAGCACACTAGAATTTCCAAAGCGTTGCTGCCCAATGAATGACGGGTATCTCCTAGTTGCTGCCTTGCTTGGCTAAATGCGCTCTCTGATGCGACTGTTGAAATCGGCACATTTAGCACGTCTCGAGCCATGGCCGAAAGAACAGGAAATTGATTTGAGTTGCTCCTCCACCAACCCAGTGGTAGAAATTCCTTTGTGCGGGGCTCTGCTGACTTTTGCAAGTAGAATTGAAGTTCATCAATATTCCTGCTACTGGTTTGTTGATGCTCCCCTAGTGTAGACCAAATCAAATAATCTTTAACACCATCATTATCATCCAAAGCACTGGTCCCAGATGTTGAAACTGAACTTGAAGTCTTGAAGGAATATTTGCATCTACAGTAGAAGAAGCATCCACAATGTTAGCATAATAATTATATAATATTTCTAAATATTTGTGTAGATCAGAAATACAAGTCTCAATATAAGGAGTTTCAGTTGGTCCAATATCCATTTAAGAATATAAAGCAGTGATTAATTGGCGACAAGTGACCATTTTGATAGAAGGGTTTAAAATAGCACCAATTAGGTAAATAGGGGGAATTGGGTAGAAATATTTTTTAAACTTATCTAGCATAGATTCAACAACAGAAGTATTTCCTTCTTTCTTCTTCAAATTATGTAGTAAAAGAGAAATTTCAGCAATATGAACTAAACGATTTGCAATAGTAGGATAATAAGCTCCAGAAAACTCAAGTGTAGCCACATAAAATTTTTGTAAAAACTTTACAACATCTTCAATGACATTCCAAGTTCTAGATGTTAACAAACGGCTAGGATCGGTACAATGAGAATTAGCAACTTCAGTTATAGGCATTCTATATTTATAATAACATTTTAAGAATAAATAAGTATAATTCCACCAAAAAAAATAAAAACAAACCGTTAAAAACCCGTTAACGGGCTTAGCGGATTCCGGTGCACCGGTATCAAAAAACTGTTCGTTTGAAACCCGCTCTCCGTCCAATCCATTCCAGCCCGCCCCCCACGCTACAGTACCGGGCTGAACCGGGCTGAACTGGGTTATAAACGGGTCAGCCCGGCCCGATTAACAGGTATAGAATAAACTAATAAAAGTCTTGGTCAAATTAAAAGTACTTATAAATTGAAAAATTATAATTTGAGGGTGACTTATTACTTATTGCTGATTTTAGCTCATAGGCCAAACGCTGAAGTGCTGGTGCAGTAGACTCCGAAGTGACAGAAAAGACCAAGCCCATAACGAAGGAGAAGTCTCCTTGAATGCGATTCTAGGCTATGACAAAGCACCCTAAACGATTAAAATATGAAGAATTAATCCAAATAGCCCACTACCTAATTGCTTAAAATAAAAATAGCCGGTGAAGGTATGATAGATGCATATGTTATGTATTATATGTGTATAATCAAAATATAAACTATATATATGACTAGAAAAAATAAACAATTAATATAGACGGCTATTTGTGTAAAGCTCCCTTAAAATATTAGGATGGATCAAGAAACATAAACAATTATGAAGAATTAACCTAAATAGCCGCGCATCAAACCGCTTAAACTAAAAATAGACATTGAAAGTATAATATATGTAAAATTTAAATATTATATGTGTATAATCGTATATAGTCAATGTATAATCTATGCATATGACAAAAAAAGTAAACAATAAATATGACCAACTATTTGTGTAAAGATTCATTGGTGGATAGTGGGTCCACCCATAGCTTTGTGGATCTATAACTAGTGAAGGTTATCTTTAGGTCCATTAAATTGTTGCCCATGGCCATGAAGGTAAAAAGTGGCCAATGGTCAGCATGTATGGTATGACGAATTGAGCAAGCAATTTACTTATCAATTTTATTTTTTTTCCTTTATGTATAATTTTTTTCAGGTTTCTCGCGATTTTACTTTCTAATTTAAACTCATATTCTCTAAATTAGTTATTCTTTTTTGTCATATTTGATTGATCCATATATTAGAAAATAGGTTCTTTTGTGTTTGAGTTTTTTAAACTAAGAAATTCCCGGGGCAGGTGTCGTAGGTTCAAAACTCGATGAATAATGAGCTCAATCATTTACTCTTTTTATTTAATACCATATTTTTGTAAATGAAAGAGCTTAATACCATGAAAATGGTCGAACTCACAAAATCATGCATTTCGCTCTCACCTCTAGATCAAAGCTATGTAATTTTCTTTGTATCTTATTACTATATGAATTTTATGGAGAAGTTTAATGGTCTTATAATATATTTTGGCTTTAGACCACTAACCCGTTTAGACCACTGTCCCACGAATGTGTTGTTCAACCAGTTGTATTCACATTTGGTGGTTGAATGACACAATCATTGTTTTTAATATTTTTGTCATTGTTGTCTTATCTTTATTGAGACTCAATAAAATTTGATTGAGAATATCTGTAACAACTCAACCATTTGTTTTATCTTCTATAACCTCATTCCCCTAAATAAGTCTCCTCGTATGTTCTTTTACTATTTTATGACTTGCGGGATGGTTAGTTCAGGAATTAAAATGGTTCAGGTTGAAATCGTAACACTTGGTTATTGTAATGATCCGACTTATCATTTTAAGAATTTAGGCTCTGTTCAGCGACATAAGGTACCGAGCAATTTCATAATATATATTATGACTTGCATGTACGGTCGAGTTTGATTTTCGGATGATTCGGAATTTAATTGAAAGAACAACTCTCATTTTTTAAGCTTAAATGAAAAGAGTTGACCAGAGTTTGACTTTTGAGCAGACAACTCCGGAATGGAATTTTGATGATTTCAATAGCTTCATATGGTTATTTCGGACTTGGGCGTATGTTCGGATTTAGATTTGGAAGTTCGTAGGACAATTCCACCCATTTTGGCGAAAGATGGAAAATAGAAGATTTTTGGAAAGTTTGACCGGGAGTTGACTTTATTGATATCGGGGTCGAAATTCGATTTTAGAAATTGGAACAACTCCATTATGTCATTTAACAATCGCGTGCAAAATTTGAAGTCATTCGGGATTGATTTGATATGTTTCGGCGCAAATTTTAGAATTACGAAAATTCATAAACTCATAATTCGATTCGAGGTGCGATTCGTAGTTTTGATATTGTTTAATATTATTTGATCCCTCGAGCAGGTACGTGTTATGTTACGGGACTTATTGGTATATTTGGATCATTTGGCGCCTTGTTGAAGCTGCTGGAATTTCTGTTGGCAGAAGCTGTTTTTGGCAGCAACTAGTGCAATCGCGTTGGGATTTTGGAAGCTTATATCTCGAAATCTATAAGGAATCTGAACATTTTCAAAACATTAATATTGTAGCCCTTGGATTCTAGTTTTCGGAAAGACAAATCATTCATAATTTGAACATTTGTACAGAAAGTTATATTCGATTGACTAAAAGATGGTAATGCAGATTTTGGCTACAATAGTGTGCATCGCCAGATTTCTGATGCGCAGAGCTGACTTTGGAAGCTTATATCTCGAAATATATAAGGAATATGGAAATGTGCAAAACATGAAAGTTGTAGCACTTTGTGTCTAGTTTGTAGAATGTTAAACCATTCATCATTTGGACATTTGTACATAAGGTTATGATTGATTTACTGAAGGTTTTTAATGTTGTTTTTCTGGCCGAGGCAAATCGCAAATGTCAAATGCGACTTGCCTAGAAAAATTCTTAAAACGAGGGTTTCGGCCATTTTAACATATTTGGAGCTATGGAGCTCGAATTGAAGCGATTTTTGCGGCGATTTTCACCATATGGATTGGGGTAAGTGTTCTATATCCAAAACGTTATTATACTTCATGATTTCATGGTTGTTTTCATCAATTATTAGTGAATCATTGGAAGAAATTGGAGAAGTTTGTAAAACTTTTCAAAAATAAAAATTTAAGATTTAGAGGTTGATTCGTTATCGGAATTTGATAAAATTGATATGTTTGAACTCGTATCGAAATGGATGTTCGAATTTCGTAAAAATTATGCCGGGTTCTGAAAGGCGGGTCCCGCATTGACTTTTGGTTGACTTTTTAATGTCAAATTTTAAGTTGACGTTTTATTATCTAAAATTATTTCCGATGAATTTTAATGAAGTTCTACAATTAATTTGAATAGATTTGAGTTGTCTGGAGGTCAATTCAAGCGAAAAGGCAATTTTAGAATATCGGCCTAACTTCAAAAAGGTAAGTATTTTGCCTAACCTTGTGTGGGGGAATTTTCCCTAAGCATTGAGTCTTATGTGGAAATTGTGTGATTGGAAAATCATATATGCGAGGTGACGAGTACGTACTTGGTTTATATGTACAAACTATATCGGTTAAAAATTGGTAGACACCCTTATGTATTAAATTGGAAAATTGTGAAAACTTAGTAAATCCTTGATTTGTCATGCCTCGTTCTTTGTTTGTTGAGTTTGTATTTATATGATAATTTGGTGTGATTGCGACTATAAATTTTATGTGAATTTCGTGTGATTTGTTGATTTGATATTTCCTGGAAAATATTATATTATGGATTTTTCCGTATGCAAATAATTAAATAAATAAGTTTAAATTGAGGTATTAATTTATTTATCAAAAACTTGGACTAAAGAAGGTGTTGTCTTGAGTTAATTTCCCTTCCTTCTTGTTGTTTTCGAGATTTTATATACGTTGTGCGAAGCCTTGGACTATTTGTTGTGAAATTAATTGATTTTGTTGTATCGTTGGAGTTGGTTGTGGCCTATGGGCAATTTATAATATGAACTGTTATTTTGTGTTGTCGTGGTAATATCCATGTAAATTGTTGTATGATTTGGGTTACTGCTATGCGGCGTATAAGGGTGGCATTCCACTGTTAATATTATGTGGGTATAAATGTGGTATTTCACTGTAGTTTTGTGTGTTGGGATATTGTCTGTACGGAGCGATAAGGGAGGCTATTATATGAGCGATAAAGTAGACTGTTATACGAGCGATAAGGGTGGCTATTATAAGAGTGATAATGGTGGCTATTGATATGGTTAGGTTGGAGGGATAATTGTGGCTATTGTCATGGGTGATATGTTATGATGTGGGATTAATGTGTTGGTAATGTTTATGTGCTGTTATGATTTCCTTGTGACTTATTTTACATATTGTGCAATTTATCAGTAAATTTAATAATAGTCATATATATGTTAAAATTATTAGCCAGTGGATAGTGTCGGGCAGATTATGATATGGGCACGAGGTGCCGGGGAAATATGATGAATTTATTATTGGCACGTGAATTGTCCGTACAGTTGTGATATGAAATGTGGGCACGAGGTGCCGGGGAAATATGATGAATTTATTATTGGCACGTGAATTGTCCGTACAGTTGTGATATGAAATGTGGGCACGAGGTGCCGGGGAAATATGATGAATTTATTATTGGCACGTGAATTGTCCGTACAGTTGTGATATGAAATGTGGGCACGAGGTGCCGGGGAAATATGATGAATTTATTATTGGCACGTGAATTGTCCGTACAGTTGTGATATGAAATGTGGGCACGAGGTGCCGGGGAAATATGATGAATTTATTATTGGCACGTGAATTGTCCGTACAGTTGTGATATGAAATGTGGGCACGAGGTGCCGGGGAAATATGATGAATTTATTATTGGCACGTGAATTGTCCGTACAGTTGTGATATGAAATGTGGGCACGAGGTGCCGTGTGTAAATAATGATATTAGCACGTGAGTTGTCCGTGTAGTTGTGATGGAAATATGGACACGAGGTGTCGTGTAAATATGATAGTGGGCTGAGACCTGTGTTAAGAAAGAAATGAAAGTGGGTTGAGACCCGTATTTTGTGATTATAAAATGAGGTGTCATAGGGTGACTTTTATTTGAAAGAATTATATTTAAAATATTTATTTGGAAGGGATTTTATTCAAGATATTATTTGAAAGATATTTATTTGAAGGGAGTATATTCGAAATATCTTTATTGGAAAGTATTATATCTTAAAGATGATTATTTGAAAAACTTATAGGCGAAAGATTTATATTTGAAAAACTTGATTAATTGGTTGTACTTGTATTCATTATTTGTTGAGCATTATTTATGGTGTTCTTGTTGCCCTGCTGTGTATGTCACAGGTTGATTATTGTTTCCATCATTACTATTTATTTTCTATTATTTTTGTATGCTATATTGCATATGTTATTTGACTAATGAGTGTCTTGACTGTACCTCGTCACTACTCCACCGAGGTTAGTCTTGAT
>AWOL01S0092825.1:34315-54922 GCA_000715115.1 Nicotiana otophora | reverse complement strand
ACTCCGCATCTGTGACCTCGCAGGTGCGGAATACTCCCCGCACCTGCGCTCCTAGGCCATATCCACATGCCTCGCACCTGCGATAATCCCATCGCATTTGCGTGACCGCACCTGCGGCCATTCCCTCCGCAGGTGCGAAGACACCAGATTCGGCACCAACAACACTCCCTGACTTCAAAGTTCCAATCCGTTTTCGATCTGAATCTCCTTTGAGGCCCCCGGAATCCCGTCTGAGCATACCAACAAGTTTGTAAACAAAATACGGACATGCTAGAACTCTCGAAATACGAAAAATAATATCAAAACTAAGTATTACACCCCACAACCAAATCAAATCAACTTATGAACTTCAAGTTCTTCCAACATACTCCGAACGCGCCGAATCAAACATAAACTATTCTAAATGACACTAAATTTTGCATGCTAGTCACAAATCACCATACGAAATTATTCCCGTGCTCGAAATCTGAATCGTACCTCGATAACACCAAATCCTACTTCAAATAAAATTTAAAGAACTTGAAAACATTCAATGAGCCAACTTTCAATATTAAGCGCTGAAACGCTCCCGTGTCATCTGAAACCCGATCCGAACACACGCCCAAGTTCAAAATCATTATACGAACCTATTGGGACCATCAAATCCCGGTTCTGAGATCGTTGACTAAAACGTTGACTCAAGTCAAACTTAACCATTTTAAGCCAATATTAAGGAACTAAGTGTTCCGATTTCAACCCAAACCCTTCCAAACCCAAACTAACCATCCNCCCCCACCCACCCACACCACCTTAGCCATTTCCACATCGGCGGCCCGCACTCCGCATCTGTGACCTCGCAGGTGCGGAATACTCCCCGCACCTGCGCTCCTAGGCCATATCCACATGCCTCGCACCTGCGATAATCCCATCGCATTTGCGTGACCGCACCTGCGGCCATTCCCTCCGCAGGTGCGAAGACACCAGATTCGGCACCAACAACACTCCCTGACTTCAAAGTTCCAATCCGTTTTCGATCTGAATCTCCTTTGAGGCCCCCGGAATCCCGTCTGAGCATACCAACAAGTTTGTAAACAAAATACGGACATGCTAGAACTCTCGAAATACGAAAAATAATATCAAAACTAAGTATTACACCCCACAACCAAATCAAATCAACTTATGAACTTCAAGTTCTTCCAACATACTCCGAACGCGCCGAATCAAACATAAACTATTCTAAATGACACTAAATTTTGCATGCTAGTCACAAATCACCATACGAAATTATTCCCGTGCTCGAAATCTGAATCGTACCTCGATAACACCAAATCCTACTTCAAATAAAATTTAAAGAACTTGAAAACATTCAATGAGCCAACTTTCAATATTAAGCGCTGAAACGCTCCCGTGTCATCTGAAACCCGATCCGAACACACGCCCAAGTTCAAAATCATTATACGAACCTATTGGGACCATCAAATCCCGGTTCTGAGATCGTTGACTAAAACGTTGACTCAAGTCAAACTTAACCATTTTAAGCCAATATTAAGGAACTAAGTGTTCCGATTTCAACCCAAACCCTTCCAAACCCAAACTAACCATCCTCGCAAGTTATAAAACAGTAAAAGCACATACATAAAGTCATAATTAGGGGAACGGGGATCTAGAAAGCAAAATAACCGGCCGGGTCGTTACAATCTCCACCTCTTAAATAAACGTTCGTCCTCGAACGGGTCTAGAATCGTACCTAGAGTGCCGAATAGATGTGGATATTTGCTCCTCATGTCCTCCTCGGTCTCCAAAGTCTCCTCCTCGACTGGTTAACCCCTCCACTAAACCTTTACCACATTAATCCTCTTGGACCTCAACTGGCGAACCTGCCTGTCAACAATGGTAACTGGCTCCTCCTCATAACCGAGACTCTCATCTAGCTGAACCGTGTTGTAGTCTAACACATGCGACCTGTTGGCATGATACTTCTAGTGCATAGAAATGTGGAAGACCGGATGAACTCCTGATAGACTGGGAGGCAAAGCAAGCTCATAAGCAATCTTCCAACTCGTCTCAACACCTTAAATGGACCTATAAACCTTGGACTCAACTTTTCCTTCTTCCCGAACCTCATGATTCCTTTCATTGGCGAGACCTTTAAGAGAACCTTCTCGCCCACCATAAATGTTAGATCACGCGCTTTCTGATCCGCGTAACTCTTCTGTCAGGATTGTGCCGTGCAAAGTCGCTCCTAAGTCAACTTCAATTTCTCCAAGGCATCCTTCACTAAATCAGTACTATATAACCTAGCCTCGCCGGGTTCAAACCATCCGATGGGCGAACGACACCGCCTACCATACAAACCCTCAAATGGAGCCAACTCAATGTCGGATTGATAACTATTATTATAAGCAAACTCGACCAAAGGCAAGAATCAATCCCACTGCCCTCCGAAGTTAATCACACATGTTCTGAGCATATCTTCCAAGATCTGAACCGTCCGCTTCGACTGCCCATCGGTTTGCGGATGAAAGGCCGTTCTGAGCTCTACCTGAGTCCCCGACTCACTCTGTACTGCCCTACAGAAATACGAAGTAAACTAAGGGCTTCTATATGATATGATGAAAACAGGCACACCATGCAACCGAACAATCTCCTAAATGTAAATTTGGGCCAATCTCTCTGAAGAATATATAGTCACAATCGGAATGAAGTGTACCGACTTGGCTAACCTGTCGACAATGACCCAAACCCCATCGAACATCGCAACAGCCCAACGACGAAGTCTATAGTGATGCGCTCTCGTTTCCACTCAGGTATAACCATCTGATGGAGTAGGCCACCTGGTCTCTGATGCTCATACTTAACTTGCTGGCAATTTAGACATCTCGCCACGTACTCAACTATGTCTTTTTTCATCCGCCGCCACCAATAATGCTGCCTCAGGTCGCGATGCATCTTCGTAGCCCGTGGATGAATAGAAAACCGAGAACTGTGTGCCTCCTATAGAATCTTCTCCCTCAAGCCATCAACATTAGGAATATATAGGCGACCCTACCGATAACAACCTCTTTGAACCACCCTGTAGTATCGTCTCTCTGAGAACCAACAAGTGTGTCTGAAAATTTCGGCAAAAACTCCATACATACTTAAAATGTCTTTAAAAATAGTCAGATATTAGTATAGGCCCGAAAAAATTTACCCATACCGGGTATTTACACCTAATATAGTTAAGTTAACCATAGAAGACAACTAAGATCTAGGAGTCTTATATTAAATTAATTAATTAATTAAAAAGAAAAAAAGCAACAATGCAAAATGAGTAAGGTCAATGAGTCATTCTTTCTCCATTCTTTGCGTAATTATGAAACAATAGCCTACTAATTCAGATTAAGAGCCATAAACATAAAGAAAATTTATTTAAGCTTTTATTTTATACTTTTAAATGACAAGAATCTTTCATAAAGGAATGATTGAGTTTTGCTTGGTTTAAATTGAATTTACCTTTACAATGATAGCAATTGAAAAAGTAATGCAAAGTATTCTGCCAAAAACTCAGCATAAGTATATTATGACAATAGCCATAGGTTATTGTAGCTATGCAGCAATAAAAAATTTACAAATGTAGCTACTATATTAAAATAGAATTAAGTAGAAATTCCTTTTCCAGATAAAGCTAAAATATGTTTGTACAACGAATTATACTTACATCAAGCAGATTTAAAAAGTAGTCAGTTACAGGTGTAGTCAAACATAACATTGATTGAACCAGCTGTTGAGGAGAAGGCACCAGTCAGACCTGCCTATCATACGACTTTCTAACTTAACTTCTTTTTATGGTTGTTTCGCTCTATCGATCGATGATAGTATAAGATCTGTAACCTCCGAAATATTTTACATAATGGTTCCTGCTTCAAGTCAAGGGAGAGGGTTAATTTTTCTATTGATCGAGAAAACTTTAAAATTCTAATTCTTTTAAAGTTATTGGGTTCGAAATTCTAGTTCTTTTAAAGTATTGGATTCTAAATTAAAAATATGTACATATTCAATCGATATATTAAGATAAATATAGAGTTTGAACCAAAATTATTGATTTCGGCCGAACTCATAACATATATACCGGCTCCGCCCATGGTAATGGCCGATGATGGCCTTGGGGGCACAGAAACAAAAAAGTACCATCGATTTGACGTTACTGGTAAAGAGCATAACGAAGATGTGGAAATATTAAGTATTTTAGGGTGTGTTTGGTAAGAAAAAAACAATCTGAAAAATATTTTTCTATTTTTTCGTATTTGGTTGGGTTAAATCTTTTGTAAAATATTTTAGTCATTAACTCATTTTTTTCAATTGGAGAAAAATATTTTTCAAAATTCTTTTCCAACCTACCCCACCATATTCCCCATCCCCACCAACCCACACTCCCACTTACCTACCCACCCCAACCCCCGCCCCTTAAATAGAAATATTATTAATAATATTTTTTTTTTAATGTTATAGATAGAGTATTTTTTTTTCCATTTAAACAAATGAGTATTCTTTTTTTATGGTATAAAAAGTATTTATTTTTTAATTTCAACAAAAAAGAATATTTTCTTTTCATGATATAAAAAAAGGTATTTTCGTTTATTTCAACAAAATGATGTAGTAAAAAATATTTTCTTTCATTTCAACAAAATGAATATTTTCTTTTCATGAGGTAGAAAAAGTATTTTTTTTATTTCAACAAAATGAATACTTTATTTTCATGTTATAGAAAGAATACCTTTTTTTCAACCAAAAAGGAGTATTTTCTTTTTAGGAATGAAGCACAAATTTTAATGTTGTTTTTACGTATAAAAATTAGTTATTTTGGGTTTGTATGAATTTTTAGAAGAATAATTAAATTCCTAAAAACAATAGAGTCCGAAAACGTTGGGACTTGAGGGAAGGGGTGAAGAGAGTAGCATAAAAGATTATTTTTCTAAAAATATTTTCTACTCTCTAACCAAACACTAGAAAATATTTTCTGGAAAAGATTTTCACTCACCAACCAAATAAGGGAAAATAAGTGATAAAACCACTCATTTTTCATGAAAACATTTTCTAGGAAAATATTTTCCATAGAAAACATTTTTCTTTGTACCAAACACACTCTTAGTAGAGTATTATTTGTATTTAATATATGTCAAAACTAGTTAACTATAATTAATTACTAATAATTCTAGTTAAATAAAGTGACATGTGTTGATTGTTTAATGGCTGGGTGTAAACATCTGATGCGGGTAATTTTTTGCCGCATAGGCCCCCGTACAAATTATTATGAGCAGCGATAAATTTATATTGAGTGTCATGGTACCCCCAATCGTCAAATCCCGAGTCCGCCTTTTTCAAAAGAAATTGAAGAATTTTTTGGAACTCCTACAAAACTCGTTCATTTTTTTTCTTTGATAGATGGTTAGAATTTCATCTGGGTTCAAATCCTACTTAAAGGTTTACTAGAGATAAAAAAAATTATTAATGAAACAATGAAAAATTTCTTTTGTCCGTTGTAGATGATCAAAATATATATATATATTTAATATATTCAAGATAATTATGTATTTACAAATACTAATATGAACGTATTATTATTTAGGGAGTTAAATAAAAATTTTGTTGGCTATATTTTGTTGTAAATATTTTATTTTGTTAACTATTGTGATTTATAGTACTTTTTATCTTTTTTTAAAATATGTAAAAAAAAAAAATAGAATCAAATTCGAACCACAAAATAGTTAAATATAACCATTGTAATAAAAAAAAGTTCTATTAACTACATATTCTATGGCTTGATTGACTCCAAATTTGTCGGTACAAAATGGGTTTCTTAAGAGGAACGAGAATTTTCAGTGGAAAAGTTGCTAAAGTGAATTTGAATTATTTCAAGGCGGCTGCAACTGTTCTAAATGAGTTTCTTCTTTTATTGTAAAAAGATAAGAAAAGAAAGAGAATGCCGGCACATAAGTTTGCATCATTGCATGCGTAAAATATGTCTTTTGCATACAGTATTATCATTTAATTATATACTTTTGTTTCAATTTATCAATAGCTTATATTGTGGTTAATTTCACTGGAATAAAACGTCTAAAAGACCAAAATAATAATGATTTCACCTGTCTATTTTTATTTAGTTTTAAAAGCAACAGTAATGAAAACTTTTATATTGTGCGCTTTATATTGCATGAAGATGCGAAGTCGAAATTTGAAGTTATGAGTTTCACAATCTAGTTTATTTAAATTATCGAGTTCAAAAATAAGTTGCATATATTTAATAAATTTCTTAAAATAAATATATGATTTGAATTAAAGTTATTGGGTTCAATCGAACCCGTAACTTGTGTTCAAGCTCTGCCCCTGATTCCATGTAATATTCAGTAAACAATTCAATAATTATTCGTATGGGTTTATAGTTCCTAGACAAGAGTGAGTTGCTCTAGTGGTAAGCACCATCCGCTTCCAACTAAGAGGTTGTGAGTTCGAGTCACCCAAGAGCAAGGTGGAGAGTTCTTGGAGGGAAGGAACCGAGGGTATATCAGAAACAACCTCTCTACCTCATGGTAGGGGTAAGATCTGTGTACACACTACTCTTCTCAGACCCCACTTGCGAAATTATACTGGATTGTTATTGTTGTTTATAGTTCCTGCATAAATGAGTACCTACCGGACCACTCCTAATTATAAGAATAATAATATTTTCCTAATATAATTCCAAACACAATTGACTAGTTCTCTTCACTTACTGTATATGCTTCTTACGTTCCATAAATAGCCAGGGACGAAAAGTAGTATATTTTTGAACCGGCCTTGTAGTATATTCTTGTTTTGATGTCAAAGATACCTTTCTTACTTTGATTAGAAAAGAAAAGAAAAAAAAGGATTGGACAATATTTCTGTTAGGGGCAGATTAGTGGTGAACCGCCACATCAAATTTATAATATAATAGCAAAGTATTTAAGAATAAACCTCCGACAATGTTGGTAGGCCATGTGATGTGCAAGTGCAACATATCTTGGTCAACATGTCTGCCTAGCCATTCCGAAGTTAATTTAGTTATTAGCTGTACTTCTACGTTAACTATTTGTCCTCCGCAGTCTGTGTTAGACAAGAGGGGTTGCTGGTAATTCTTAATTAAGAAGTTGTGAGTTCGAGTCACCCCAAGAGTAAAATATAGAGTTCTTGAAGGGAAGGATATCGATGGTCTATTGGAAACAGTCTCTTTACCCGGGGTAGGGGTAAGGTCTATTGGAAACAGCCTCTCTACCCGGGGTAGGGGTAAGATCTGCATACACACTACCCTCCTCAGACCCCACTAGTAAGATTATAGCGGGTTGTGTTAAATGGATGAAGATGTAAGGTTCCGCCTACTTTGTAAAAATAGCTTTTACACAGATTTGTTTTGGCCTCACTTTTATTCCTTATTACTTATGTTTCTTCCTTAGCTTTCCGTAAATCCTACGTGCTCTGAGCCCTCTTTGGTAAATTGTTCTACATCAAATTTTGAAAATGTCATTATCATGGTGGGGCCCATTTGAAAATTCGTCCTCATTAAACTCACACCATGAGCCTTGCACGTTGATTTCTAAATCTGAAATCATACTTTAATTTTTGGCTTTTCGATTTAAATTACATGCAATAATAATGTAATAAATTATTTACATCGTGAGTGTAATTTAATCTATTTTAACTGTTTACCTGGAGTATTATTTATTAAATAGAGTTATATGTAAATTTCTTTTTAAGTTATGTGACTACATAAATATTTTATTACATTATCAACACATAGAACTTAAACTCTTAAATTTTCAATGTTACCCTAAAATTTATATGTAAACCTCTTATTAATTAATCATATAGACAACCAATTTAACGAATAATGTTTTGCTACAGAGAAGAAGTCGAAAAGCATAAAAATATCTTTTATGTAAGTCCTACTTTGAAGATATTGAAGTTTGATTGAAGAACAAATTCCTAATGCACTAATATGAATTTCGTATTAGTCTACATATTTTTCAATTTTCCAATACACATGGATTAGTATAATTACAATCTGTTTTATTTATTATATCTATTACATTGTCGAGTAAGGTGACTATTTTTAATGTGATCCATGTGCCTATTTTAAAGTGTCAATTCTTCAATATTCTTCAATATTTTTATTGTGTGAGTTAAAATGAAAAAATTTTAATATTGGACGACCACAAAAATTGTGATCGCACACATCATGAATAATCGCTAAATGAATCTACAATATAAAAAAAGACAAGCAGAACAAAAGAAACAATAAGATAAAAAAGGAAATAAAAAACTCACATTAAAAAATCAACTTATTGTGCACTCTAATATCTTATGGGCAACAAATTAAATGACACAAGTAATGTTCTCTTAATTAATTAACTATTTAACGCAAAGACAAAAAAAAAAAAAAAAAAAAAAAAAAAAAAAAAAAAAAAAGTAAAAAAGTAAAAAATATTCTCGCATGTAAAATATCTTGGGCCTATGCTGAGCATGGGCCATCTTTTACTAGTTGTACTCCCAAATGGCTAAATCACCCCATAATTCATTTAATGTTTCTTTTTTTTCTTCTTTTTCTTTCTCTTAGAAAAAGAAGAAGAAGAAGAAGTTAGTCCTTGACATTTTCCTATCACTAAATAGGATAAATTCATTCCTATCCATTTTAATTATTATGGTTACTGAAAATAATTAATTTGAAATATTTATTATTTTAGAAAATCAAAATATAGCTAATTAATATTTTTATTTTTATTTTATTCATAGTATTAATTGTGCTTGAAAGTAAAAATATAATGATTTCATAACATAGAAGACCTAAATGTGAAGAGTAAGTGAGGATATAATAGTCAAAAAGTACTTCTTAATAATAGTTTCTTAAGAAACATGTAAAAGAAAAATATAACAACTAAAATAAATCGGAGTAACACGTCTTTGACATTTTCCTATGGATGTGGTGGAATTGGTAAAGGTCCGTTCACCGAAAAATTTAGTTGTCTTGATCAATTTTTGAACTGGTAATTAAAGTTAAATAAGAAAATAGTCACTCTTTAATATAGAAATAATGCAAAAATACTCATGCTTAAAATGTGGAAGAACTCCGAAAACGACTAATGGAGTTTGAATATTTATTGGTTCAGCAGTAATCCTCTTAACTTGTCGCCCCCAGGATACAACAGCCCGATCACGTCGTATGACTCGAACAAACTCTGAACAAGCTGTTGAGTCCAAAGCTCCACCAAGATGAACACCTTCCTTCAACAAAAGTAAAAACTCTTTTCTTCTTCTTTCACAACTTTAACCTCACTTTATTGAAACACTCTATAATTATTTTTCACACCACATTATGGAAGAAAGACTCCAATTTATAAATGTAGGAATTCTTTCTTGAATTAAATTGGAAGAAAGTGAGGTAATAAGTTATGAAATCATGGAGAGCACGAGATAATGGTTAAATTATTATGAAATTAGTGGTAGAACATGGGAGAAGAGTTACAAAAAAGTTATGACCATTTTCTATGTCATGGAGTAGTGGGAATTATGGGAATTTTCTACATCATGAAGTAGTCGGAGTTATGACATATTTTATTTTAATAATAAAACGCTATTATACTAACATTCCCCCACTCATTTTAATATTTAAATAAGAGAGTTTACCAGTTGAAGGGAGACTATCATGCATAATAAAGGTATGCTCTGTATTGAACCTTCACTTAAGTGATCTTTACTCCAGAGTCAGTAGTGGTCTCAAACTTGAACTATGACTGTTTTAGGGAAATAAATTATCACTGCTTACACATAATAATCAAGGTGTTGACATGAGCTTTATTAGCGAGCACATTACGACCTTCTGCTATCCCGGTTTTTATGAGTATTTCTGAGAACAAGCCCAATTCTCATAGGAAGTGCCTACTTCCACACTCACATAGGTGAAATCTGTCAAGGGTCCTCCTGTAACTCTAACACTCCACTCATACGAGCTACAGAATTTCATTAAGAGCTAATAAAACTCAACCTCACAAATCATTACGGGATAAATGCACTCACGCCATAGGGATGGAACAATAATAAAAATAGTGCATTTCAAACCAAGCTAACATATGATTCGTACTTCCCATTGAACTTGGTTGTAGGATCTCTAGTCCCCGGGTTGGGTTTTCTCATATATGACTTATGAGTTTATGGGTTTCAATCTCATCCCCCTCGATGTGCTCCAGACCCTTTCTCTTGCTAAGGCCTTAGTCGGTGGATCTGCAAGATTATCACAAGATTTAACAAAGTCAACATTAATGGTACCACTTGTCAAATATGATCTCACAGTACTGTGTTTTCTCCTTATAGGTCTGAATTTACCATTGCAATAACGATTTTGTACTCTACCAATAGCAGCAGTGTTATCACAATGAATTAAAATATGAGGATTTGGTTTTTCAAAATAAGGAATTTAAAATAATAAATCTCTCACCCAATTCGTTTCCTCACTAGCTGAAGCTAAAACAATTAGCTCAGCCTCTATGGTAGAGTTAGTAATTATTGTTTACTTTTTCGATTTTCAACAAATAGCACCACCTCCCAAAGTAAAAATATAACCTGTAGTAGAACATGAATCACCAGATAAAGTGTTCCAATCTGCATCAGAAGCCTTCGAGTACAGTAGGATATTTTTTATAAAATAAGACATACGTTTTTGTACCAAGTAAATACCTCATAACTCTTGTTATGATAGCATGCCAATGTTCATTACCTGTCTTGCTTGTAAACCTGCTAGGCACTCCTACTGTGTATGTAATATCAGGCCGAGTACAATTAGTCACATATCTCAAGCTTCTAATTAAGCTAGCATATTCCTTTTGATTTATCACAACATTGTCACTTTGTATAGGAAATAAGTGAACACTTGAATAAAAATGAGTTACAACATGCTTGCAATCAATAAAAATATATTTTTTTCAAATTTTTCTCAACATAATGTGACTGGTCAAGGAAAATTCCATCACATGTTCTAGTAACCTTCATTTCAAGAATGAAATTTGCCGCACTCAAATCTTTCAAGTCAAAATGGCTACTAAGTATGCTTTTAGTTTCTCCAATAACATTCATGTTAGACCCAAATATTAACAAATTATCAACATAGAAGCAAGCAATTACATGTGAATTATTCCAAGACTTATGATAGATGCACTTATCACACTCATTTGATTTAAAACCATTTTCAATCATGCAAGCATAAAACTTTTCATGCCATTGCTTAAGTGCCTGTTTCAAGCCATATAGAGATTTAGTAAGTTTACACATTTTACTTTCTTGGTCTGCTTCTATAAAACCCTCAGATTAATCCATATAAATTTTTTCATTTAGGTCCCCATTTTAAAAAATAGTTTTTACATCCATTTGATGAATATGCAAATCAAAACTTGCAGCAATAGCAATTAAAAGTCTAATGGATGTAATTCTAGCTATCGGAGAAAAAGTATCAAAATATTCTAGGCCTTCTAGTGTAACGACCCGGCCGGTCGTTTTGAGTATATTAGCTCAGATTCCCTATTTATTATTTTTTCTGTGTTATACTATGGTTACGCGACTTGTCGGGGTGTTTGGTTTTGGTTTCGGGTGAGTGGTGAAGTGAAATAGGACACAAAGTACCTAAATTAGGTGTTTAAGTTGTGGGGGTTGATTGTAAATGGACTTGTATGAATACGACTCCGAAATAGAGTTTTGATGGTTTCAATAGCTCCGTATGATAATTTTGATCTTAGGAGCATGTCCGGATGTTGATTTGGAGGTTTGTAGTGCATTTCGGCGTTAATTGGCAAAAATTAGAAATTGGTGAAATTTTGGGAAGTTTGACCGGGAGTGATTTTTTGATATCGAGGTCGAATTTTGATTCCGGAAATTGGAATAGGTCCTTAATGTCATTTAGGACTTGTGTGTAAAATTTAAGGTCAATCGGACTTGATATGATAGGTTACGACATCGGATGTGGAAGTTAGAAGTTCAAAAGTTCATTAGGCTTGAATCGATGCATAATTCATGCTTTTAGAGTTGTTTGATGTGATATGAAGTCTCGACCAAGTTCGTATGATGTTTTACGACTTCTTGTTATAATTGGTTGAGGTCCCGGGGCCCTCGGGGGTGATTCGGACCATGTTCGGCGCATTTTGGAACTTCAAGGCTGCTAGTTTTGCTCGTGTTGGTTTCCTTATATGCGATCGCGATCACGAAGGGTCGTTGTGGAAGATGGGGAAATTACTCTTCGCGTTCGCATTGTTAGGGTCATGATCGCGGCAGTGATGAAGCTTGTTCTTCGCAAACGTGTATGTAGGATCGCATTCGCATACAAGGAGATGAGGTAATAGGGTTCCGCACAGTTGTGCTTCGCGATCGCGTGTTCGCGATCGCGTAGGCCTGGGTATTTGTTTATCCACGCTCGCGTGGTGCCAACCGCTTTCGCGAAAGTCATTTTTTGGGGGCAGCTTATTTTGTTCTACACGATCGCATGGGAATTTCCGCGATCATGTAGTGTAAACAAATGGCCAGCAGAACATAAATCTCAAAATCAAGAGTTTATGTCATTTTTCACCATTTGGACTTGAGAGCCCGGACTAAGGCGATTTTTGGAAGATTTTCAGAGAAATTGTTGGGGTAAGAGTTCGTAACTCGTTTTTGATTAAATTTTACTAATCTATCTTTGACTTATTTTAATTAAGGATTTGGGTTGAAAAATTGAGGAAAAAGGTGTAAAAATTCTTAGACCGAATTCTTGTGTTTTGAAAGGCGAAATAAGATCGGATTTGAATAATTCTTGTATGTTTGGACTCGATATCGAATGGGTGTTCGAATTTTATAATTTTGGTCGGATTGCGAGATGTGGGTCCGGGTCGACGTTTTGGGGGCGATTTTCCAATTCTTTGCAAAAATTATAATTTCAGTATTTAGATTAGTTTCCTATAGTATTTTTTATAATATGTAATTATTATCCGTTTGGAGTCGGAAAATAGAGAGAAAGGCCTTCTCATTGATTGATTGAGCGTGTTTGGAGGAAATTGACTTGTCTAACCTTGCGTGAGGGAAATTTTCCTTAGGACTTAGTACTGTTATGGTAATTTGCAATATGTGAAGGCTGTTGTACACAAGGTGACGAGTGCGTACACGGGCTAAATGTTGAAAATTCGGTTCAAGCTAAATAGTTCCTTTTTATGCCTTAATTGAGCCACTTTAGCATGTATAGTCATCATGTTTAGCCTAATTTTACATGTCTACTTATCTTATCTCTTATTTGCGACTTGTACTACATGCTTAGTTGAATTATCTGCTTTCTTGATTCCGTATTCATTACTTAACTGTGGAAGTCTTTACTTGAAACAGTTATCCTTGAAACATCATTGTTTCAGTTGTTATGTTTTGGTTTTCGTGATTATTATTGAGGTGATCGTTGTTATTGTTGCATGAGGTTTCTGTCGTGCCGTTGTTATTGTTGTACGAGGTTTCTATCGTGCGGTTGTTGTTGTTTACACAAAGTTTCTGCCGTGCCATTGTGATTATTCATACGCATGCAGTGGTATAAGGTCTGAGTGTTGAAACGCATGCGGCGAGATAATGTGAGCTTGATACGCGTGGCTAATATGGGAACTGCTAGAAGTCATGCGGTGTGATAAGGTGGGCTAAAACGCGGGATGCTATTTCGAGAAAATAATTTTCAAAAAACAAATATAAGGTTCCGGCGGTGAGATAAGGAAAGACTGAGATATTTTACTTTTGGGACTACGAGGCGGTACCTCGGAAGTGCCCCTGTTGATTTTCTCTATTTGTTGTATTGTTTGTTATTGTTTTTCCTTAACTTGTAAAATTCTTGCTTCCTTTCATGTTATATTTGTTTTCATTGATTCCGTGTTCTTACCTTCCGTAAATTCTTATTGTTTCACTTTCCTATCATTTTATTATATCATTATATCTTTTGCCTTATTTTTTATTAATTTCAGTAGGGCCCTAACCTGACCTCGTCACTACTCTACCGAGATTAGGCTTGACACTTATTGGGTACTGGTGTAGTATATTCATACTACGTTTCTGCACATATTTGTTTGTGCAGATCTAGGAACATCCGATCAGCCTCGATATTAGAGTGTTGCGTTGCTGCTTGGAGACTTCAAGATACACATGCTCGCGTCCGCAGGCCTCGGGGTCCCCTTCTATCCCCTATTTTCCTTGTTTCTTTATGTTTTTGATAGAGAGTGATGTATAGGATATTTGCAACACTATATCTAGAGCTTGTGACTTATACCTCACCGGGTTTTGGGAGTTGTATATACTTTGAGTAGCAGTTTTTACTTTATATAGTTGTTGATTTTTTGAGTTTTTAGATTATTATTTCAGTTATTCCGCGCGCTTGTTAGGCTTACCTAGTCTTAAAAATTAGGTACCGTCACGACATCCTACGGAGAAAAATTGTGGTCGTGACATCTAGTTGCTTAAAACCTATAGCAACTAACCTAGCCTCATACTTATCAACGGATCCATCTGGTTTTAACTTTTTTCTTAGGACCCATTTGCACCCAATTATTTTACAACCAGGTGGTACATCAACCAACTTCCTAATTTTATTAAAAATTAGTGACTCTATTTTATCATTTACAGCCTCTTTCCAAAAAATAGCATCAGGTGACAATAAAACTTCTTGTAAAGTAAGAGGGTCATTTTCAATATTAAAAATATAGGACCAAACTCTTTTTCTATTCTAGCTCTTTTACTTCTTCTTAACTCAAAAGTATCATTTTTTCATTTTGCAAAATAGAAGTAGAAGAACTAGGCATAGACAAAAAATTATCTTTATCTCTTTGACTCCCACTATTTTTAGACTCAAATAAAGTTTATTTTCATGAAAAATAGCATCACTTGATTCTATAATTATATTCTCTTCAAGATTTAAAAATCTATAGGTTGTACTATTAAAAGCATAACCAAGAAAAGCACAAGCGGTAACTGTTTTACCCAATTTTATAATTTTAGGATCTGTTAGCCTAACATAGGCTAAACAACCCCAAACTCTCAAATAATCCAAATTTGGCTTGTGATATTTTCACAACTCAAATGGTGTCAATTTTGTTTTCTTATGAGCGACTCTATTCAACACATAACATGCACTCAAAATAATTTCACCCCACAAATTTAAAGGTGCATTTGACTCAATAAGTATGGCATTAGTTAACTCTACCAAAGTTCTATTTTTTCTTTGCCACACCATTTGATGCAGGAGAATAAGGTGGAGTAGTTTCATGAATTATTTCCAATGATCTAACAAAAGAATTAAATTCATTAGACTCATATTCACGACCTATATCACTACTAATTATTTTTATTTTTCTACCGAATTGATTTTCAATCTCATGGAGATAATTTTTAAAATTTTCAAACGCATCATTTTTATTTTTCATTAAGTAAACATATGTTTACTTAGAGAAATCATCAATAAAAGTAATAAAATATCTATTTCCTCCACGAGTTAAAATTCCTCCAAGTTCACAAATATCAGTGTGAACTAATTCTAACAATTCAGTTTTTCTTTCAACTTGGAAATGAGGCCTTTTAGTTATTTTAGCTTTCCTACAAGCCTCACATTTTTCAAAATTCTTTTTAATTATTGGGATTAATTCTAAACTACTCATGATTCCCACATAACAATTATTAATATGACACAAATGAGCATGCCAAAAATTAGTAGAAGAAAGCATATAAACAGAACTAATAAGATGTTTTATTTATCTCAACATTCAACTTGAACATCCCATAACATACATACCTCTTACCCACAAAAATACTCTTTTTTACTATTACATATTGATCACTCTCAATAATTTATTTGAAGCCTATCTTGTTAAGAACAAAACTAGACATCAATTTTTTTCTCATTGAAAGAGTATAAAGTATGTCTTTTAACGTTAATACTCTTCCTAAAGTAAACTTCAACTCGACCTCTCCCTTTCCAAGCACCTG
Organism: Nicotiana otophora; assembly: GCA_000715115.1. NCBI lineage: Eukaryota > Viridiplantae > Streptophyta > Magnoliopsida > Solanales > Solanaceae > Nicotiana > Nicotiana otophora. Next base: position 38,932 of record AWOL01S0092825.1, on the reverse strand, counting down.
GTTTATGTGAGAATCACCAATCATGATGATTTTGGGCTCCTCAAATAGAGTATATACTTTAAACCAATCTCTATCATAGCAAACATGACGGTTTGCTCCCGAATCAGCCCACCATCCATCAACATTTTCTACCTTGTTAATGTCAGTTATCACCGCCACAAGTAGCTCTTCGATAATGTTTGCCTGTGGTATAGGACCACGTTTCTGAAATTTATAAAATCGAGCAATATGCCCACTCTTGCCACAAACAAAGGATGGTTTCGCAATTTGAACTTGTTGATTCAGTGCTTGGTTGTTTGTGCCATTATTCTTCTTGGGAGGTCTACCATAATATTTCTTAAAAGTCTTCTTCTTCGGCTTCAAAGAAGTATTTTTGTGAGTTTCAGGAGTAATATTATTTGGAGTAATTACATTTACCTTTGTGTTGATGGATTGTAGAGTGCTCTCTTCCGATTGCATAAGTGCAGCTTGGCCTCTTGCCTCTTCCTCCATGCGAATCCGCATTATCAACGTCTCAAGTGAAGTTTCTTTTTATTTGTGGTGCATAGTTTTTTGAAATTCCTTCCATGAAGGTGGGCGTTTATCTATTATGCCACAAACAATAAGGTTGTCTCCAATTTTAATATCCTCGGACCTGAGCTCTCCAACGATCATTATGAAGTCTTGAGCTTGGTCTACTACAGATTTGTTGTCCACCATTTGAAAACGAAAAAAATCTGCTAGCAACATATTTTTTCACATCTGCCTCCTCGATATCATAATTATTCTGCAATGCTTTTTAAATTTTCTTTGCAGTAGAGTAAGTTCTATCATAATAATCATAAAATTTATCAGATAGACAATTAAGAAGATAATACCGACACTTGTATGAATCATAGTTGTATTTTTCATGTTTTTTTCTTAGAGGGCAATTAGCTCATCATCATTCATGGAGGAGTTATCTACTTTGATTGGATTCTTCTCAGTTAAAGCGTAAGAAACATTGAGAAGACTCAAATAAAAAAATACTTTACCCTTCCATCTCTTGAAATGACGACCATTGAAACAGAATGGCTTGTTGAGATCTCCCACCTTGATATCCGCGGATTTTTCAACTGTAGCCATGATGAATCTCCTTAAAATTGTTGGTGAAAATATAACTACAGTTGAAAAATAAAATAAAAAAAATAAAATATCTTCAGGCTGAGGCGCGGATATCTCGCTCTTTTTAAGATGATTCAAGTCCATTGGAGCAAAGTCTTCCATGGTCCAACAGTAATCCTCTTGACTTGTCACCCCCAAGATATAGCAACTCGATCACGTCGTATGACTCGAACAAACTCTGGACAAGTTGTTGAGTGCAAAGCTCCACCAAGATGAATACCTTCCTTCAACAAAAGTAAAAACTCTCTTCTTCTTCTTTCACAACTTTTACCTCACTTTATTGAAATACTCTACAATTAATTTTCACACCACATTATGGAAGAAAGACTCTTATTTATAGGTGTAAGAATTTTTTCTTGAATTAAAATGGAAGAAAGTGGGGTAATAAGTTATGAAATCATGGAGAGCATGGGATAATGATTAAATTATTATGTAATTAGTGGTAGAATATGGGAGAAGAGTTACAAAAGAGTTATGATCATTTTCTATATCACCGAGTTATGGGAGTTTTCTACATCATGAAGAAGTGGGAGTTATGGTATATTTTATTTTAATAATAAAATGCTATTATACTAACGTTGCTGAAGTTTGAGATGTGCTTTCAAACTATTGAAATAATTCGTGAAATTTGACTAGTGCTTGGACATAAATTTGTTGAAACTTAAAAAACTGAATTCTTGAAGATGAGGTAAAAAATAATTTTTGAAAGTTAAAATTGTGTTTGAACTTGCATTTTACTTTAAAAGAATTTGATATTTTGTAAGTAAAAAATTTCAAAAATCACTGTAGAGCTATTTTTGGGATTTGAAGATTTTGTTTTTAAATTTTGTCAAAAAATAATTAAAATCTATAATGAAACAAATTTTTGAAAATAAAATTTAGAAAAAAATAACTCCTAAATTTTATTGCCAAACGGGATCTTAAGCTCCGGCATACGTACTGCATCATTATTTGATTCTGCCTTACATGTTTCCTATTGTAATAGCCAATATAGTAGGGCAAAGATTGGCCCGTCCGTTGAAATTAATTGAATAATCTCTAGTCAAAAAGTGTAAAATATGTATATTATTTTATATATGATACACAAATATACAAATAAAAAATAAGTATACATTTTGTTAACTATTATTTTGAGAACATCTAAAATATACATTTCTCAATATAATACGTGTGTCGTCCAAGTATAAAGGCCATGTGGACTTCACGTGATTTTGACCTTCCTCCAAAATATATTAACGTCAATTTTTTGTGAGTGAAAATAATAAGACTTAGTAATTATATATGGCAATGGCTTTGACAAAATACTTTTTTGAAAGAAAAAAAACAAACAACAGTGGTTCAAAACTGTTTTGTTATTAGTTAAATCATTGAAAATGTCACACCCCTAATACTGGGGTGGAACGTGATTGGCACCCGATTTAAGCAACACTTCGAGTGAACCCATACTAAGATGTGCTAAGAATCATGATAACTGAATTAACCCAAAAATAAGGTCATGGCATATTTATTAGCTAAAAAGTAAATTCAATATGAGAACTAAGTTATAAATCTCAACGAAATACCAAGTTGATAATATAAATTGTATAATATTTACTAGACTAAGTCATGAACCTCTAAGAATACCTAATATTTACGTCCTCGGGGCATACCCCAAATGTTAAAACAATGTAAATAAATACTAAACTTGAGTCCCCACCGAGGAGAGAAGTGGGGCGTAGCTGAGCTGAAAGCTAGTCCTATCATGTAGGGCCGGGAACGTGATCAACAATATTTGCATCCATGAAAAACAAAAACATGCCCCCACGGTCTAAGTATCACGACGGGATACCCAACAAGTCTTATAGGCTACCCCTAAGAAGGCGGAGCGAGACCTTCTGGGATAAATAAAATAAGAAGAAAAGATATCGACATAAAGCATGTAAGCAGTTTAAGATCTGACAACTGATAATGGGCGGACGACAGAAACTGTAAGCTAAACATGTAAACAAATAATTAAAATTGGAACTTTAAGTAATAGTTAAAATGAAATAGAATTTAGGTTACACGTAGTGGCCCTGCGTACGTGAGATCTTACAACACGCACGGAAAGTGTCGGCCTATCTTCCCAACAAACAATAGCCCCTGCGAGTGTGGGGTAGTTAACCCTGGTCCTGGTGGTACTCACGCACGGGGAGGTCAGATAGCTCTCCCTTTTGAATGTGATCATAATTAATGCATGAATGAATGAATGTTGAAACTGAATATTGGACTGAATTTAATTATCACAAAGGCACATAACAAGTGGTAATACAAGTAAGCTTGAAATTCTGTCACATATAAAGTAATACTTATAAGAGTGGAGTGAAATGAGAAATGGAGTACAAGAAAATATGGCTTATATTTATCGAACACATGAAGCACGGGGGATTTAATAAAATTTCTTACTAGGAGAGTAAGCCTTAACTCACCTCAAATCTTAGCTCAAATTCATCCTTTCAAACTTCCCGGGAGTTCAACAACTCACGATCTACAAATATTTGGGTTAGGATCATCAGGACATACTCAACAAGTTCAATTCACCACCAATTGAACTAATTTCTAAGTCATGAATTACTAAATATAATCAATGCATAATGTAGAAAAAAACGTTTGTATTTCCCTGTCAAGCTTATTGCTACAATATCCTTGACCACTTGGTATATGGAGAGGAGGAAACATATGTTAATATCAAATATATTACATGTTCATACTTAAATAACAATATCCAAAATCCATGACAATAATAATAATCCAAATATCCTTAAAGCTTTGTCCATTACTAAGTGAAAATAATTTCTCCATTATTTTAATATTTTTAATCACGATCCCAATCTCAAAAACTTACAGCAACTCAAATGGGTTTAGCATTTATCATATTGCTTTTAATTTACTTCTTGTCATCATTTCAAAGAATTTGATATCCACACCAATCCTAATGTAATCCAAGGCACGCTATAGGGATAAGATTATATATCTATATATCTGATTGTTGGTTGAATTGCACAAAGAAGGATAAGATTATATATCTATATACCTAATTGTTGGTTGAATTGCACAAAGAAAGTTTCAAGTTTTTCTAGTTCTCTGTTCACGCCAATTATGTATCCTCAAACAATAATGACCCAGGCAACATATCAAACAATTGTTCTTCTTTGTTACTTCTTAATGCGGCCCTCGGGCACAAGTAAGTCTTCCGCATCTACTTTTTCTTAATTTGATTCCAAAGCTAATGAGATTTAATTAATTTTTTTCCTTAAGTCATTCTAAGGCTCTATAAAGTAAGGAACACTAAGAAGTTGGGTTGACCCACTTGTTTCCTCATTTAATCTAAAGTTTAGCCCAATATATATATTCTTAATCAAGTAAATGGTATTTATAATATACCTGTTAATCGGGCCGGGCTGACTCATTTATAATACGGTTCAGCCCGGGTCAACCCGGTACTGTAGCGTGGGG
>AWOL01S0092825.1:5397-30319 GCA_000715115.1 Nicotiana otophora | reverse complement strand
AAATCAATTTCCTGTTCTTTCGGCCATGGCTCGAGACGTGCTAAATGTGCCGATTTCAACAGTCGCATTAGAGAGCGCATTTAGCCAAGCAAGGCAGCAGCTAGGAGATACCCGTCATTCATTGGGTAGCAACGCTTTGGAAATTTTAGTGTGCTTTAGAGATTAGATAAGATCAGAACGACGAAATCAAGGGCGTGACGAGGTAGATGAAGCGGAGGACCAAGAAATTGGAGATATAATGGTTTATGGTTCTGATTCAACCAATGCCGGAAACCAAGAACTTCATGTTGACATGGATGAATTTACAAAAATGATGCAAAGTATGTGATGTACTATTTATTTTTTATAATTATTGTAAACTTTTAATTTGCAAGTTCAAAAATAACAAAATCAAAAAAGAACTTGCAACTTAATTTGAAGTGTTATATATTATTCAATAAAAATATCAAATGGAAGTCTTCGGAGCTTGATCCTTACATATAGGTTTTATTAAATAATTTTTTGTAGCCACTTACTTTCAAATTTTAATTCAAATTTTAAACTTCAAAGTTTAATTCTAAGCCTTAAAAGTTTGCAAACACTTAAGTATCAATAACATTGAATAAGAAAAATAAAATTTACTTTAAAAATAAATAAATAAAAATCCACGACCCGCTAACAGCCCGCTAACTTAGCCCACTAACAGCCCATAACGTTAAACGGACGGGCTGATTTTTTTGTGTCCAGCCCGTCTCAGCCCGCCCGTTAAGCACCCATAATTTATCAGCCCGTCTCAGCCCGCCCGTTAAGCACCCATAATTTATAAGGCTATCGATGGCCTCATAAACTGTCAGTCACTTTTTTTGCCTCCAAGTCAAACAAAAGTTTGGTTATTTCACTCATAAGCTCTATTTCCATACTTAAGGTTAACTTAGTCCAAAAATGACGGGGTATTATAGAAAACAAAATCTCAACAGGGATCTCTAAGAATCTTTTTGCTTGTATTTAATTTTGATTTTTTCATTAAAAAAATATTTAGGACAGAAGAAACATTTTTCAACCTTTTACTCTGCACGTACAGTTGTTGCGACTTGCCCCCACTCCACCTAAAATTTATTCCCTAATCCCTCCTATACTCTGAAACTGAATTTAATATATTTCTTAACGAACAGAGTTTAAATTAAAACTGTTTAATTCAGCTAAACCCCAAACCCCTAGCTTTAATTGTGCATCCGCCCTGTTTTGGTTGGGATAAACACATAGGGGAGGGGGAGGTTACTTAGAGAATCACGGTTATTGAAAAATGAGAGTCCAACAAGAATAAAAATAATTTCTATAAAACATGAGTAATTGAGTCATTTATTAATACTTTATAGTATAACTACCTCGTTTTAAGTGTTGAGATAAAAATAATCAATGCGTCATACGGGAGTTAATAATTGCAAATTTTGAAAGGCGATAAACCATACACAAAGAAAAGTTTATATACTAAAATATGCATAAAATAATATGGTTTGGCCAATTAGTCTATATATGAGAATCTTATTGAGAGAAAAAATATCCCCTAAACAAAACTCTCTTAAAGACTATAATGTAGATATTTTTCTATGTTCTAGTTGTGAGAAGAATGTCTTCAATTTATAGATGTCAAAAACTTTTCCTCCAAGACAAGTAATAACCAAATATGAAAGAGAATTATATTTTTCTTTTAGAAAAAGTAAAAGCATTTATGGTAATACTTTATCTTTCTTTTAGGAAAAAAGTAAAATTCAAATATGACAATCATGGCAAAAACGTAACCTAACATTATGCTCAGTCTCATTTAAAAGGTGAAAAGAATACGCTTTCTAAATAGGTTAACGTGATCAAGTAAAATTTACTCCTAAGTACAGTAATTCAATAGAATTACAGTCATAATACTAGTATTTTGAATTGTTCCAAGCGATGAAACTTAATTCATGTCAGGCAATCGACAAAAGATGATCAGAAATGTGAAACTTTGATATATATACTGAAAAATGTCAATGTTGAATTTTTGTTATTTTCTGGAAAATTGTTTTACTATATGATCACATTCACGTGATTCATTATAAGATCATATGGGTATCCAAATCTTATCAAAGATTCATGAGCATAGAATATTCTTTTCTTGAAAATATCTAGCACTGCATGTCATAATCAAACAATACGTGAAATATAAACACAACTTCAAAGAAAAGGTGGGTTAATAATTATTTGCACTTGATGTTTATATAAAGTTAAATAATTTTTAATATCGGTAATTAATTAAAATAAGAATATATATTTACCATGATTAAGTGACAAATATGTGTATAGGAGAATATACCTTCCGGACAGAACTAAAAATTAATACAAACGGGATTCAAAAGAATACTAACGTCTCACACCGAAGATTTGAAATTGTGACCTAAAATATTAGAATTTTCTCTTATGTGGGAATTCAACAGTTAACCAAATAAGTTTATTTTTTCCCTTTCTACATAATAGAATTATCTAGTAAATAAGTTTCAATTGAATCCCCTTTGCCTCGTTTTAGCTCCGCCCAAGAATGATGCATACCTTACATTTATTGGTTTAATTCGTGTAAATATTAAATACAAATAAATATTTATCATATCCCAATAGCAATGATGATCAGAGAGGAGTAAGATAACGGTTCACTCAAACCCATTAACTTAGGCTCGCCCTTAATATATATATATATATATATATATATATATATATGCAAAATACTTCATCCGTTTCAATTTATGTGAATTCATTTGACTTGGCACAAAATTTAAGAAAAGAGACAAAACTTTTGAACTTGTGATGTAAAATGAAACGCATATATTTTGTGTGGTTATAAATTATTACATAAAGGTAAATTGTTTCCTTATAAGGAAATGAGTCATTCTTTTTGGCACGTACTAAAAAGAAAATAAGTTCAAATAAATTAAAATGGACGGAGTATATATTAAATAAACACAAATAATTAATCTCAACCATAATAAATTAATTAAATTATGGTGAAATCTCAAATTTAGTCATAAAGTTCAAATTCACAATTCTATGACAATAATAATTCGCTTCCTCAAATTTATAAATATCTTATCTAATGTCACTTCCAACTTTCTCGGGAATCCTGTAATTATCAGGAAAAATCAGAATTTTAGAAATTTGTAACATGTGTCGGAAAGATGCGTAAGGTCATCTTCAGGGATTTCGTTTTCAGTAACAAATGAGAAAATATTTATTTAATGCGCACTAACCCATAGTTTAACCACTAAACAAATTTCGGTAAAAGCGCGTTATCTTTCTTAAACAGATCTTTTGAGCGTGAATTTAAATTAATCAAATTGATAACTTTAGATATTGCATCCAAGTTAATTGAGTTGATAACTTCATATATCAGATGCTTAAAAGAAAAAGTGAAAAAAAGAACACTATTGTTATAAAACAATAAAAGAAAAAGTATTGCATAAAAAAGTAGAGATACATAATTCTTATTGATTTGAGATGAATTACAATACAATAGTTACCCTATATTTATAGGGAAAAAGTGACTTAGTCACTAAGTAACAAACCCTAAAATCTCTCTAAAATATAGACATTTATCTTAAATACAATTTTATTTATAGCACCCTCCCTTGAATATCTATTCAACAGATAATAAGTCTCGTTAAAACTTTAACTAAAATAAAAAATAGTGGGAAATAATTCTCGTGAAGGAAAAGAGGACACATATCTAACAATACGCCTTTTGGTTACCTCGTTAAAAAACTTACAAGGAAAACTCAGTGGGACAAAACCTTGTAAGGGAAAAAGAGTACAACGCAAAACCCCTTTGATAAGATCATCAATTCACATCTTCAAACCTTTACAGTCCAATCTTGTGCGCCATCTTCAAAAGAGCGTCGGTAGAGATTCGATAAACAAATTAGCCATATCAACTTGTATGAATATGTTGCAACTTGAAATTATCATTCTTGATAGATATGTAATGTCTTCATATAATGTCGTGGAATGGCTTTTTCAGTATCTCCATAGAGACAAAAAAAATTCGCTATCACATTATCATGTGTATAGTTATAGCAAGATACATATGTGTATAAATTGCACTTAGGATATGGTACTTCAGAACCAAGAATTGTATATGCTTTAAGCGATTTGAATCCTTCACGGATTGTCATATAAGTTAAGTCATATAAGCCATTTAAATAGACTTTAGATGCATATCAAGTTTTCATGTCATGCTAGACATCTAAGATAGATAAAAATGATTGCACATACCATTGACTTTATACTTTCAAGTGTTTGAACTGTCGGTCCAAAACTATACGTCTTTCATATGAAACAAATTCTATTCGAATTGTGTCTATTTCATTTGGCCAATATTTTTGTGTCTGTATTCGACAGACTTGTCGACGAATATTTTATATCGGTTCCAATATTTTTCATAAAGACATAACATAGAGATCTCTTCCCTCGCATTTTTATGTACCTGAACCTCTCCTGAGATTTTATGAAGTATTATGTCATTGATCTTCTAGATCACTTGCCTTCTTTTTATGATCAAAATTTGCTCATCTTCTTTATCAAGAATTTTATTTGAAACCGATTTGTCTATATGCTTTAAGCGTATTATAAACTTTATCCTTAAAAGGACTTATTCTAATATGAGCATTTGCAGTGAGAGTATAGTTACTTTCTTTGGTCAGCAAATGTGGCTGGCATGCTTTAAAGTATCTTGCAGATGAATTATCTTTTTATTAACTTCAAGTTCATATTGTTTTATTCGAGGATTTAGATGTACAAATGATAATTCATTCCATATAATTTTTTCTCAACTCTTTATCCAGTCTCCCCCTCATGTTAGAAAAACTAACTTGTTTCCTCAACTTTAGAAATCCACCTTTGTGCGTTATGATGTTAATCAAAATATACATCGCACATCAATAATAATAAGATGGAATTATTTGATTCCTGGTCGTGAACCACTTGTGAGGGGAGAATGTAATATACTTTCGTATAAATCAAACTGATATAGAGAAATTTGTTCTAATAAGCAACAATTTAGCTATTAAGTGGAGGCACTCAATAAATTATTTTACAAAATCAACTGTGATATAAACCAACTTATCAAGATGAACTATCTTGAATAGAAAATCTGAAAATTATCCTCTAAATTAAATTAGTGAGCAAGTTACCTCGCAAATATTAGGTTGCGGGTTAATAATAATCGCACATGTAACCATCTCATAGATGCATCTTATGTGATATACATGACAGGTGAATGGGTCCGTATTCACCTTTTATAGTTTCAGTATTCATGGGATTCAATCTCAATTTTAGTTGGTCTATTAATTAATGAGAACAAACAATGTAAGAGAATTCGTAAAGAATTTTCTAGTTCTTTAATATTTGCCCATGTGAATTCTCTTTTATTTTTGCACATCGTACTTAGATTAACATGGCTAAATTAATTATGCCAATTGGATAAATTATCAATTTTGATAAACTTCAGGTTTACACCATGATGTGTGCAGTTATCAATAAACTTCAAGTTTATTATGATATGAGTTTTTATATCAATAAAATTTCACTTTATTGTAGCATTCTTTTATTTATGTAGTACAAACTGAAAAATAAAGCGGGTAGCTTTTTACATATATATTACCCCGCTACAAGTTGTAATAATAGAAGATATTAAATCTTTTCTTTATTTATAGTCTCAATATAACCAACCGCTTTCGTGAATACTTAGAAACTAAATAAGTTTCTTTGCTAATCAATATTATTGCTCCAAAATAGTATAATTTGCTCTTCCAGAGATTTCGATTAATTTTATACTACCACATGTTCATCAACATCCATATGGTGAATAACTCTTTCAAGGAGAAATTTATACCATTATGGTCATGGTCAAAATCATTATAGGCAAGATATGTTGTTTCTATTACTTTTGCCATGTAATAATCATACTGCTATAATATTTTGGCATAATCACAATAGGTACGTGATCAATGACTATTCATGCCATAATAAAGAAATTATTTTCTCATTTCATCTCAAACCTCTTTTTAGACGTTAGTGTGGTATATCCACAACCACTAGCATGTTCATATTCTTTTAAGAATGAATATGTATTCATAAATCACATGTATTCATATCATGAATGGACCATAATCATTTATATGTGCTTTACAAAATCACATGTCAAATTGATGACAAATATTACTTTCACATAAGTGAATGATTATTTTTTGAATTCTTATTGTTCTCATTACCACAATGATGACGATTATAACTCGTCTATTGCCATGTCCACATCTATTGATACCTTCACGGTAATAATTTTATCTTCTTTCAGACTTATCACATCTTGAATGAGAATGAAGCAAATTCAATGGGACGGATTTCCACTTCTTGTACCCACAATCATACATGAATTTGATCATGGTAATACAGAGAAATTTTACCATCACTTCGGGTGGTTATAATTTCTTTCAAACTCTATTAGAGTTATAATCAAAATTATTGTCTTTGCTTATATTTAAAATCAAATTATAGAATGTCAAGAATTTAAAAGAGAAAAATATGATAAAATACTTTCTTTAAATCCAGAATTTATTCTTGAGGGAAGTTCATAGAACAATTGAGAATCATTATGCTCAATATTGTATATAAGTTGAGCATCATGCACGTATCCCAAAGCCTCTACTCAATTGGTTGGAGTCTCGTGCTGATAACGTATTAAAAAATAATAAAAGAAGAAGAAGAGTATTGCATAGAAAAGTAGAGAGACAAAATTCTTATTGATTTAGGATGAATTACAATGGAATAGAACCCCTTTATTTATAGGCAAAAAATGACTTAGCCACCACGTAACAAACCCTAAAATCTCTCACATTCACCTTAAATACAATTCTAACTATAACAACTATCATTTTTCTAAACGAGTTTCAAAAATACAAAAGGTTATTAATGAGTCAATATCGTTTTTTTTATAAAACACTATTCTTTAGTATATATGTTCCACTCTTTAAATTAAAAAATAAGACAACACCCCTTCTCCAAATATTACTAGATTTGTTTTGGTGATGTGGCACCCATAACAGAGGGAGGATCGATATATGCAGGTCAAACAAAAGGAGTGACGTATTTTTAGGCTGACAAGTGATGGACGCACATGATACCTTAGGTGAATATCACATTGAAATAAATGAAGAAAGTGAATTTTTTTTATAAAATATAGCACAAGTTAACATGGCAGCACACTTTTAAACGCAATAATGGCATAACTCAAATTGCGCTCTACGTCTCGAAGATCTTAATCTCTCTTGCTTATGTTAAAACGTTTCAAGGCCCGCCTCATGGGATTCAAGCCAATTAGGTCAGTAGCGGAATGTCATTTAACCTACCTGAGAGGCTAAATCTTGCGTTCAAGCACTCGGGAGAAGAGGAATCGAATCCCTTCGTAAAGTCTATTAAGCCAAAGCGAACACTATGTATCATGGATTTGATAGATGAGTTCCTTCGACAAGATTAAACTTAACAACATTATGAAAAGGGCATTGCTAATAAAAGATATATAACAGATTGCACCTCAAACCACTTGATATTGGCCTTAGCCTTTTCATTCCTTTGGGGAAACATAAGCATTATTGCTTTACTTCTTCCCGCACAAGTGCTATATTCATCTCTCTAACGCATATAAAGTACTCCATACAACGTAATTGGTATTTTCTCACTTAGATTGTTTTTCTTCTATCCTATTTTACGTCTTTTTGTTTGATTGAATATACAGTTTAAGAAAAATAAATATCGTTTAGTTCTATTTTGTTTGATATTATTTTCTTATTAGTCGATTTGATAAAGAATAGTAAATTCGTACATTTTCTGAGTAAGAGGCTTTTATAGTACTCACATAATTATACCAATGACCTCAAAAATTGATGGTCATATTGTTTTCACCCTTGCTTGCCACATGGCAAATCTTTAAGGTCAAAATTCAAAAGTCTATGGGGCAATCAAGGGGCAAGACTTGATACTCTTGAAGTTCTGCCCATCGGCAAGCAAGGTCAAAAAATCAAGAATAGTACTAAAATATCCTATTTGTGCAAATCATCCTAAATATTAAGCCATGTTTAAGATCATAAATTTTAAAAGTGTATAATCACACAAATGCTATGACATATTTAAGATCACATATTTTTTAAAAATAATTATAATTTTTTTTTGTCAAGTAATCATTTCAGAAAATGATTTGGAAGTTGTGTTCTTTCTTGATAGAAACTAAGGGTCTACCAAACTATATAGAGAACCAGGTTCTCTATCAGTTTTCACAGAACGCACGTACACAACAGTAAGTAAAATGACACAGTAGAGTTTTACGTGAAAAACTCCCAACTCACGGAATTAAAAACCACGACATACCCTGGTAGGATTTCAACTTCACTACTGAGCAAACTTCAGATTACAAACTGTTGTAACCTAGGAATTAACCTCTTAATCCCTCACTAACTTGTAACAACTCTATTACAAACCCCTTTGTAATAACTCTATTACAAAGTTTACAACTCGACAAACTCTAGCCAAGACACAAACACATAGTTTATGATTTTACAAAGGTTTCCTACACAATGCTTCTAACTAAGCTAAGTAGGAATTACAAGTAAATTACTTTGACAAAGATGCTACACAACTAAGGACATATGATGACTCAATGCAGGAAACTGGTCCTTCGATATGTTGTTCTTTGTTCTTGACGCCTTGAATGTCACTTACAAGTTGCCAATACACTTGAGAGAGAGCTTGATGGATTCTAAGTGTGCAAGTGTATTGTTTTTGCTTTGCTTCATGTTAATATTATATAAGTGGCATCACTTGAATGATGCAAGCATGTTTGGTACAAATGCATTTCCTATAAAGTGACTGCTCCACTGTTTGCACTATTGCGTGTGTGCAGAGAACAATTACAGTCACTTTATAGTTGTAAGGAGTTGACTGGTACTGTCAGCAAGGGAACTGATGTTGATCTATTTCCTCTATTGTTTCTTGGACTCTGAAAGTTGGAGCATGTCCTAGAATTGAGACTTGTTGATCTTTGAGTACTCAGAGGATGTGGAACAGGTTCCCCATCTGGTTCTTAACATTAAGGTTTTCAGATCATCAAAACATAGCATGACACATAACTTATCAATTTTCCTTTTTCTGATGATGAACAACTTGTAATTAAAATTCTCCTTGAGCATGTGTTGTTCCCCCTCTATTAATAAATTCCCCCCGAGCCTGTACTTGTTCCCCCTCAATTACTTTTCCCCATTTTGGCATCATAAAAAGAATAGGCACAAGCAATAAGCAAAAAGAAGTCTAGCCTGGTTAACTCATGCCACATGTGTGCACACAATCATGACTAAAAACAGAGCAGAAGAACAAGATATACACAGTAAAAGGATGAGAAATTCATTAATATTGGAAATAAATAGGGAGCAGTTCCATTGTTACACAATCATCACAAAATAAAAACAGCAAAACAAAAGTACCAGTCATCAAACATAACCAAACACAGGAAATAGAAATAACTTGAACTTGAAGTTGACACTAGAAGAGAATGACTCTAAGGAGCACTGGAAGGGGGAGGCAGGGAGGAAGAGGAAAGAGTTCTAAGGAGCATATCCATTCGAGCATTTGCAGACCCTTGCTTATTAAGCAACATCTCCTTCAGGTTCTCGACTTGTTTCTTGAGATCAATATTTTCTTTGGTCAGGCGAGCAACCTCTGCGCTTTGTGAGCTATTCGAACCAGGTGCCTCCTGGGCCTAACTGATCTGACCCTCAAGGATAACATTCCTTGCCTTCAACTTCCTTATCTCTTCATTAGGGATATTCTGATCTTACATCAGTTAAGAGATAATGGAATTGTTGCCAACCCCTCATTTCTTATCGATGCACTCACACTCTTCCAAGGTGGTTTTGGACAAACTCTGCTTGCGAGTCCCCATGGTGGTCTTTCCCAGGGAGAACTTTGAAGAACTCAAAAATATTGGTGAGAAGAAACCCATAGGGCAGCCCATGATTACCATCCTTGAAATGTGCTACCTTTTCATTTGCTCAATCATGATTCTTGGCAGATTTATAGTAGAGAGTATGCATCCAGTGCTTCCATGAGGAATAAGTCTGCTCGTGATGTAATAGAACATCTTTTTGAACGAGGGAGAAACACCTTGTTCACCATTTCGAATAGCAACTGGTACACTGGAAGGAGGGCCTTCTTGTGTACCCGTTCCCCCTACTGCACTGCATCATCCTTCAGAATAGCATTTCTGAAGTTTGACGAATAAGTCCCATCAGAGGAGGATATTCCTTCAGTAGGCACATCCAAGCTGGTTCCCAACATAGCTTCATCCAACACAAAATCAACCCCATTCACCTTTATGCAGATGTTATCTTCCTCGACTGTGAAAAAATCAGCATAAAAACTATGCACTTCGGCCTCATATACTTTAGGACTCTCATTTATGAACAAAGGTGTCCACTGTTGAAAGTCACAGATATCAACAAGTTGGCGCATTCATGGCATGTCGATAATATCAGGGGAAAATGTTCTTCCCCACAAAACTTTCTGATTTCTCATATTTTCCCTTTCTTCATTCGTGGCCACCCTCACCTTGGTCCTTTTTGAAGAACCAGGTCCCTCATTGGCACCAACCTTCCGTTTCATTAATTTACTCACACTTTTAGCTTTCTCTGTAGGTTTCTAAGACACCTTCTCAAACACATTTTTACCAGACCCCTCAGCCACGTTTTCTCCAGACTCACCCACTTCAACATTACTAACTTTCATCACTTTCACAGATGACTCTTTTCCAAAATTTTGAACCGTAGGTTTCTTGGAGGATTTACGGAACCCAACTCCCTGCTTGTTCCCACCATTGCTTGTATACATGGCAGTAATTGTATCAGAGGACCAGGTCCATGTTAGAGATTTTTCGAGATCACTTTTAACTCTGCCTAGGTCTTCTTGAAGTTGCCTGTTTCTTTCAGATTCTACACACATACTAGATTTCACAGTTTGGAGTTCATTTCAAGCTTAATGTGTGCCTCTCTTGCAACTCCCTTTCCCTTTTGGGTGATCTCATGCCTACCTTCCCTTTTTAGTTCCTCAATTGTTTCCTTTAGATCCGCGACTACTACTAATAAGTCATCTCTCTTATGCTCTATGCTATCAATCTTTTCGGTTAGGGATTCTTTATCATTTTTAAGCACTCAATGGTCTCTTTTAAATCAACCACGACAACCACTAGATCATCCCTCTTATGTTCTACTTCTCCTAATTACACAGTTAATGTATTTTTATTATTTATAAGACTATAATAAGCATCAATTAAAATATTTGCCAAAGATATAAGCTTTTTCTGAGAGTAGGACTTTAAATTTCTTTAAACGTCTAAAAAGTTTACCTCATCTCCATCATTGTCTGATTTTGCAATTAGGGCAAAGATAGAGTCATATTTAGCTGCTTCACTCTCTGCTGCCATCATGGAGCTGTCACCATGTTCATCATACTCTCCAGATTTGCTGGAGGAGTCTCCCTGTGCAGCAAGAGCTTGCTTCACAATATTGTCAGCGACAGCTTTTCTCTTGAATCATTTGTCAGGAACCGGGTTCCTCTTGGCTGCTTTGTCTGTGTTGTGTGTTTGTACTGATCTTGCTTGAGGAGGGGGTAATCCTTGATAAAATTTCCTGGCTTACCACATTTATGACATAGGTCATAGCTTCTTGGCTTGCTAGAGCTGCTCCTTTTTGGAATACCTTCATTTCTGCGAACCATATTCTGAAATCTCTTTGTTAGGTGAGCCATATCGGCATCCTCACCACTTGAGTCATTTTGGTTTGTCTTGAGAACCATGTGCTTCTCCCTTTTGGGTTCTCTTCTCTCATTATCCTTCTTCTTCATTTCATAAGTTTTTAGATTGCCAATGAGTTCATCAATGGTCAGCTTCTGCAGATCATTTGCTTCCGTGATAGCATTTACTCTGCTTTCCCAGGATTCAGTTAATACACTGAGTAGTTTTCTGACAAGCTTGTTTCTTAGAATGATTTCTCCTAGAGAATGGAGCTCATTGATGATAAAAGTGAAGCGAGTGCATGTCCTCAATCGACTCATTGTCCTTCATCCTGAATAGATCATACTCAGTGGTTAGCATATCAATCTTCGACTGTTTGACTTGAGTAGTCCATTCGTGTGTTATTTGGAGAGCTTCTCGGATCTCCTTGGTAGATTGGCAGGCAAAAATCTGGTTGTATTCCTCTGGTCCAATACCATATACGAGGATCTTTTTGGCGCGGAAGTTCTTCTCTATAGCCTTTCTGTCAGCATCGTTGTATTCTTTCCTAGTCTTGGGAACTGATAATGCTGGTTCTCCAATGGTCTTCATAGGAACAAAAGGACCATCGCATATCACATCCCAAAGTTTTGAGTCTTCAGCTATGATAAAACCATGCATCCTTGTCTTCCACCATCCATAGTATTGGCCATTAAATTGTGGTGATCTGTAGGTTGATTGACCTTCTTCAAAGTTTGGTGGAGCAGCCATGAGGATCCTTTCTAGGTGTTAGCCTGATAGAAAGAACCTATTCTAATACTAATTGATAGAAACTAAGGGTCCACCAAACTATATAGAGAACCAGGTTCTCTATCAATTTCCACAAAACGCACGCACACAACAATAAGTAAATGACACAATAGAGTTTTACGTGGAAATCTCCCAGCTCACGAGATTAAAAATAACGACCAACCCTTGTAGGATTTCAACTTCACTACTAAGCTAAGTAGGAATTACAAGTAAATCACTTTGACAAATTTGCTATACAACTAAGGACATATGATGACTTAATGCAGGAAACTGGTCCTTCGTTATGTTGTTCTTTGTTCTTGACGCCTTGAATGTCACTTACAAGTTGCCAATATACTTGAGAGAGAGCTTGATGGATTCTAAGTGTACAAGTGTATTGTTTTTGCTTTGCTTCATGTTAATATTATATAAGTGACATCACTTGAATGATGCAAGCATGTTTGGTACAAATGAATTCTTTATAAAGTGACTGCTCCACTGTTTGCAATATGGCGTGTGTGCAGAGGAACAATTGCAGTCACTTTACAGCTATGGGGAGTTGACTGGTACTGTCAGCAAGGGAACTGATGTCGATCTATTCCCTCTATTATTTCGTGGACTCTGAAAGTTAGAGCATGTCTCAGACTTGAGACTTGTTGATCTTTGAGCACTCAGAGGATCTGGAATAGGTTCCCCATCTGGTTCATAACATTAAGTTTACCAGATCATCAAAATATAGCAGGACATATAACTTATCAATTTCCCCATTTTTTATGATGACAAACTTATACTTGAAATTCCCGTTGAGCCTGTGTTGTTCTACCTCTTGTTCCCCCTCTATTAATAAATTCACTCTGAGCATGTACTTGCCCCCCCCTCCCCCCAATTACTTTTCCCCCTATTGGCATCATAAAAAGATTAGGCACAAGCAATAAGCAAAACAAAGTCTAGCCCGGTTAACTCATGCAACATGTGTGCACACAATCATGACTACAAATATAGCAGAAGAACAAGATATGCACAGCAAAAGGACGAGAAATTTATTAATTTTAGAAATAAATAGGGAGCAGTTCCATTGTTACACAATCACCACTAAATAAAAACGGCAAAAACAAAGTACGAATCAAACATAACCAAAAATAGGAAATAGAAACAACTTGAACTTGACTCTAGGAAGGGAATGACTCTAAGGAGAACTGGAAGAGGGAGGTAGAGAGGAAGAGGCAAGAGTTCTAAGGAGGATATCCATTCGAGCATTTGCAGACCCTTGCTCATTGAGCAACCGCTCCTTCAGGTTCTCGGCCTGTTTCTTGAGATCAACATTTTCTTTGGTCAGGCGAGCAACCTCTGCGCTTTTTGAGCTACTGGAACCAGGTGCCTCCTACGCCTGACTGAGTTGACCCTCTAGGATAACATTCCTTACCTTCAACTTTCTTATCTCTTCATTAGTGATATTATGAGCTTCAATCAGTTGAGAGATAGTGGAATTGCCGCCAACCCCTCATTTCTTATCGATGCACTCACACTCCTCCAAGATGGTTTTGGAGAAACTCTGCTTGCAAGTATCCAAGGTGGCCTTTCCCAGGGGAACTTTGAAGAACTCAAAAACTTTGGTGAGAAGAAACCTATAGGGCAGCCCATGATTACCATCCTTGAAATCTGCTACCTTTTTCATGTGCTCAATCATGATTCCCAACAGATTTATAGTGAAGTATGCATCCAGTGCTTCCATGAGGAACAAGTCTGCTCGTAATGTAATAGAATGTCTTTCTGCACGAGGGAGCAACACCTTGTTCACCATTTCAAATAGCAGCTAGTACACTGGAAGGGGGGCCTTCTTATGTACCCGTTCCCCCAATTACACTGCATCATCCTTCAGAATGGCATTTCTGAAGTTTGACGAACAAGTCCCCTCAATGGAGGATATTCCGTTAGTAGGCACACCCAAGATGGTTCCTAACACAACTTCATCCAACACAAAATCAACCTCATTCACCTTAATGCAGATGTTATCATCCTCGAATGTGAAAAACTTAGCATAAAAATTGCGCACTTCGGCCCCATATACTTTAGGACTCTCATTTGTGAACAAAGGTGTCCACTGTTGAAAGTCACATATATCAACCAGTTGGCGCATTCCTGGCATATCGAGAATATCAGGGGCAAATGTTCTGCCCCACAACACTTTCTGATTTCTCAGATTTTCCCTTCCTTCATTCGTGGCCACCCTCACCTTGGTCCTTTTTGAGGAACCAGGTCCCTCATTTGCACCAACCTTCCGTTTCACTAGTTTTCTCACACTTTTAGCTTTCTCTGTAGGTTTCTCAGACAAAGATTTCTCATACACGTTCTTACCAAACCCCTCATCCACTTTTTCTCCAGACTTACCCACTTCAATATTACTAACTTCCATCACTTTCACAGATGACTCTTTTCTAGAATTTTGAACCGCAGGTTTCTTGGAGGATTTACGGATTAAGGGACTGAGTTCCTCATCCACATATTCATCAATGTCCACAATAAGAGTTGTAGGCACCACCTCTTCATGTACTAACTTTCCACCCTTCACCAACCTTCTTCTCTTCTTTTCTTTCTTACTTTTCTTTAGAGTTGACCCAAGAACCTCCTTCTGTTGCAGCCTAGTAGTAGGTCTTTTAGGAGTGGGTGTTTTGGGAGTTGCCCTGCTACTCCTAGAACTAATAAAGCTTGCAAGATCCACATTATCATAGTCATTTTCATTGACATCATTCTCCTCCTCAGACAGAGATCTCATTTCGGGAACAATAATGGCCAATGGCTCAACATAGAAATGAGGAGAGGGAACGAGATTAGTACTGACATGGGGTTATTTTGATGAACGGGGGGTTTCATCCCAATTAGGAGCAGGGGGCTCCTCTTGGGCGGAGGGATGAGGTCCTTCGAGTGGTTTCCCAGTAGTACTTTCAGGTGCCAAACTTTCGATAGGCACCAGTTCCCTACCCTCTTCATATAGACTCTCACATTCCCCCTGAGACCCATTGGTTTCAGACACACCTTCATAACAACCATCCACATACCCCTCAGCAGTTATTGATAACATATTTTCTATGGCCTTTTGTTCTTCTAACCCCAAAGGAAACTCAGAAGGCACAAAAAAAATATTACTTGTTAGATCTGCAACATTCAAATCGAGACTTGGGGTAGTTAGTGTGTTAACCACACTTTGTTGTGCCTCAGAACTCTCTTCTAAATGCAGGTTGAAAACTTTCTGATTTTCTTCTCCCTCTATAGTTTCTCCCTCATCCATATTTTTCGGCAAGGCAGAGGGAGAGGTCGTAGCCACAAACCTCTTGGGATTCAAAGTTTTGTGACTCCGATGAGAATAGAACTTGATTGGGGTGGAGAAGAGGCTGTGGGTGGTTGGGAATATTGGTTAGGGTTTGGACTGGGTGGCGTAAGGTGCTTAGACTCTATCACTGGTGCTTCAAGAGATGCAGATACAATGGGGACGATACTGGGGACATTTGAGGCTTCGAGATTCTCAGACATTATAGAGTGTAATGAGAGTTTATGAAAGAAATGAGTGTTTGGTTGTTGAGAGAAAAATGGAAATTTTGGCTTTTGATGTGAATAGTTGTGAGAGTCATAGAGTTTGGGTTTATTAAAAGGGGGTGAGGGACCGGTTGGGAACGGGTATTGATTTTCTGGGTAGACGAGTCATTTTGTAACGGGTAGGATGCTTGGGTTCCCAAAAAAATGAAGCTGACAATTTAATGGCGCGGCACCCTTTTTAGACGTTTAAAAAGTTGTGCATGAGCGTACAAAATGAACTACTAACCTGTGTCGCACGAACCAGGTTCCCTTACAGATATTGTAAATGTGATCCTCATCCCTTTGCGAAGATGCAATACATTAGCTCCTTGTTTTGCTTTGTAATTGTCATGCGTGTCTACCTATAACGATATATAAATGAGTTAGACCTTGATAGAAAACACTTTTTAACAGTTTCACATTTACATTTCTTTCATTGCCAATCATCGAGGGATCAGGTCTTCAAATTGACTTTATCGACACTAGTGCAAGACGATTCTTTTCAAAGTGCTCTCTGCTCAGTGCTTTGGTGAAGATGTCTGTAATTTGATCTTTTGAACTGCAGAACTTCATGCAGATAAGCCCCTTTTCAACAGTGTCACTGAGAAAATGATGTCGCACATCAATGTGTTTTGTTTTCTTATGCTGAACTGGGTTCTTTGCCATTTTGAGAGCACTGGTGTTGTCACACAGTAATGGCATACAATTAGAAAACATATCAAAATCTTCTAGTTGCTGCTTGATCCACAGTAGTTGAGCAAAATAAGAAGCAGCTGTCACATATTCAACTTCTGCAGTTGAAAGAGCCACTGAATTTTGTTTTCTTATACCCCATGAAATTAGACACGAACCCAGAAAGTGTGCCATGCCAGAAGTTCTTTTCATGTCCACCAGATAACCAGAATAATCAGCATCAGCATACCCGATCAAGTTGAAGTTGTCTCCTGAGTGGTAGTAGAGAACTAGGTCCTGCGTTCCCTTTAGATATCTCAGGATTCTCTTGGCAGCCTTTAGATGGGATTCCTTTGGATTTGATTGAAACCTGGCATATAGTCCCACACTTAAAACAATATCTGGTCTTCTTGCTGTGAGATACAAGAGTGACCCAATGATCTGTACATAGTTTCATTCATAGGGGAACCAGGTTCATCCACGTCCAGTCGAGTGGCAGTTCCAATAGGAGTGTCAATAACTTTTGAGCTTTCCATTTCAAATCTCTTCAAAAGATCTTTGATGTACTTTTGTTGACTTATCATTGTGCCCTTAGGAGTTTTCTTGACTTGCAGGCCTAAGAAGAAATTCAATTCCCCCATCATGCTCATTCCAAACTCACTTCCCATGATCTTTGCAAACTCCTCACATAGAGAATCATTTATTGCACCAAAGATGATGTCGTCAACATAAACTTGCACAACGAGTAGGTTCTTCCCTCGTTTCTTCATAAATTAGGTGTTGCCAATTTTTCCTCTTGTAAACCATTTTCTAGGAGAAATTTGGAAAACCTTTCATACCATGCGAGAGGAGCCTGCTTCAGCCCATATAAGGCCTTATCGAGTTTGAAAACATGCTCAGGATGCTCATGAAATTCGAAGCCAGGAGGTTTCTTGACGAAGACTTCTTCTTTTAGAAAGCCACTCAGAAATGCACTTTTGACCTCTATTTGAAACAATTTGAATTCCATATGAGAAGCAAATGCAATAAGGATTCTTATGGCCTCCATTCAAGCAATTGGGGAAAACGTTTCATCATAGTCAATCCATTATTCTTGATTGTACCCTTGAACTACTAGCCTTGCCTTGTTCCTTGTTGTGTTCCCAAACTCATCAAGCTTGTTTCTGAATACCCATCTGGTTCATATAACAGTTCTGTCAGCAGGTCTAGGAACCAAGTGCCATACACTGTTTCTCTCAAATTCATAGAATTCTTCTTGCATAGCCATAATTCAGTAAGCATCTTTCAATGCTTCCTTGATATATTTGGGCTCAATTTGAGAAAGAAAGGCGAAGAAGGCAAGCACGTTTGAATCCCTAAGTCAAGAGGAGTGATCACATTTTCAAGAGGGTGTGCACTTTTGTGCTTCAAGTTAGACACCTGAATCTCATTGTGAGAGGGTCCAGGTATCTTTGAACGTGATCCTTGGTTATTGTGAGTTCCGTTTCTCAGCTCAGCATATGGCGTTCCTTGGACAGCATCAAGAACTATGTTATGAGCTTCGGTTGTTGTGATTGAGGAACTAGGTTCCTCCACATCAGTTGGATGTATAACTACACCATCATCAGTTGATTCCTTGACTTGACTCATCATGTCAGCCTTACCATTTTCCATGTCTATGACTTCACCAGGAACAACTAACTGTTCTCCGTCTTGATCAATCTTATCATGTGAATCTTTCCCACAAGGATGGTGCGATTCATCAAAGATCACATGTATGATTTTCTCAACACATTGAGTTCTCTTGTTGTACACTTTGTAATCTTTGCTTTGTGATGAATAGCCCAGAAAGATTCCTTCATTACTTTTGGCATCAAATTTTCCAAGTGCTTCCTTCCTTGCCATTGTTGAGAACAAAACATTTGTAGTCAAATGTCCTTAAATGCGTCAGCTTGGGTTTCCTTCCGTTCAACAGTTATAGGGTTTTGTTAAGGAGGGACCTGATCATGTACATGTTCACCAAGTAGCATGCAGTGTTGACTGTTTCTACCCAGAAATTTTTTGCAATGCCATTGTCAATCAATATTGTTCTTACCATGTCTTCAAGAGTTCTATTTTTCCTCTCCACAATACCAAGGACTCAAAGTCAGCAACATAAATATTTTTGTATCTTTTAGCCACCAGAACCACCTCACCAGTCACAAGATTTGTGACTGTGTATATTTTTGACACAAATTCCACTTTGTTTCCCTTGTCACAGATTTGGGAAACACTCAGCAGACTGTACTTCAATTCACATAGTACACATTTTCAATTGAGTGATCAAGAGACTTCCCAATCCTTCCAACTCCCACAATATATCCTTTTTTCCATTTCCAAAGGACACCATCCCTCCTTGCAGGGCTTTGAGTGAAAGAAAATTATTTGTGCTTCCAGTCATATGTATAGAGCAGCAACTATCCTTGTACCATTTTTGGCTGCTTCTTTTCACTGCTCCCTGCACAAGAAAATCAAGGGTTAGATTAAGGAACCCAAACAAGTTTGGGTCCCTTGTAGTGAGGAAAAAGGTGAATCAGACTTCTTCTTGTCCAGGCAGGCAATATACAGTTTTAGTGGAGGCACCAGATTCCTTAGCAGTAGTTACCTTTTCAACAAACACCTTATTTTTCTGTTGGGACTGAATTCTAGCATTACAGTTTTCTTTAAAGTGACCAGTGTTTCCACAGTGAGTACAAAGTCAGTTATTAGGGATAGTAACATATTTGCTATGTGGATTGTTGGGAGTCTTTTCTCTTTGGAACCCGACTCCCTGCTTGTTCCTACCATTGCTTGTATACATGGCAGCAATTGCATCAGAGGATCAAGTCTACTTTAGAGATTTTTCGAGGTCACTTTTAACTCTGCCTAGGTTTTCTTGAAGTTGCATGTTTCTTTCAAATTCTGCACAGAGACTAGATTTCACAGTTTGGAGTTCATTTTCAAGCCTAATGTGTACCTCACTTTCAACTCCCTTTCCCTTTTGGGTAGTCTCAATTATTTCCTTTAGGTGCATGACTACTACTAATAAGTCATCTCTCTAATGCTTTATGCTAGCAATATTTTCAGTTAGAGCTTCTTTATCATTTTTTAAGAACTCAATGGTCTCTTTTAAATCGACCACGACAACCACTAGATCACCCTTCTCATGTTCTACTTCTCCTAATTCCACAGTTAATATATTTTTATCATTTATAAGACTATGATAAGCATCAATTAAAATATTTGCCAAAGATATAAGCTTTTTTGAGAGTAGGACTTCAAATTTCTTTGAACGTCCAGAAAATTTACCTCATCATCATTATCTCCACCATCGTCTGATTTTGCCATCAAGGCAAAGATAGAGTCATATTCAGATGCTTCACTCTCTACTTCCATCATGGATTTGTCACCTTGTTCATCATCCTCCCCAGATTCGCTGCTGGAGTCTCCCCATGCTGCAAGAGCTTGTTTCACAACATTGTCGGCGACATCTTTTCTCTTGAATCGTTTGTTAGGAACCGGGTTCCTCTTAGCTGCTTTGTCTGTGTTGTGTTTGTACTGATATTGATTAAGGAGGGGGCAATCCTTGATGAAATGTCCTGGCTTCCCATATTTATGACATAGGTCATAGCCACTTGGCTTGCTAGAGCTGCCCTTTTTGGAATACCTCCATTCCTGCGAACCATTTTCTGAAATCTCTTTGTCAGGTAAGCCATATCGGCATCCTCACCACTTGAGTCATTTTTGTATGTCTTAAGGACCAGGTTCTTATCCTTTTGGGGCTCTCTTCTCTCATTATCCTTTTTCTTCTTCATTTCATAAGTTTTTAGATTGCCAATGAGTTCATTAATGGATAGCTTCTGCAGATCCTTTGCCTCTGTGATGACATTTACTTTGCTTTCCCAGGATCCAAGTAATACGCTGAGTATTTTTCTGACAAGCACGTTTCTAAGAATGATTTGTCCCATAGAATGGAGCTCATTGATGATATAAGTGAAGCGAGTGTGTATGTACTGAATGGACTCATCGTCCTTCATCCTGAATAACTCAAACTCAGTGGTTAGCATATCAATCTTCGACTGTTTAACTTGAGTAGTCCCTTCGTGTGCTGTTTGGAGAGCTTCCCATATATCCTTGGTAGATTAACAAGCAGAAATCCGGTTGTATTCGTCTGGTCCAATACCGCAGATGAAGATAGTTTTGGCTCAGAAGTTCTTCTCTATAGCCTTTCTGTCAGCATCATTGTATTCTTTCCTAGACATGGGAACTGACATTGCTGGTTCTCTAATGATCTTCATAGGAACAAAAGGACCATCACAGATGACACCCCAAAGTTCTGAGTCTTAAGCCATGATAAAATCATGCATCCTTGTCTTCCACCATCCATAGTATTGGCCATTAAATCGTGGTGGTATGTAGGTTGATTGACCTTCTTCAAAGTTTGGTGGAGCAACCATGAGGATTCTTTCTAGGTGTTAGCCTGATAGAAAGAACCTGCTCTGATACCAATTGATAGAAACTAAGGGTCCACCAAACTATATAGAGAACCAGGTTCTCTATCAGTTTCAACAAAAGGCACGCACACAACAGTAAGTAAATGACACAGTAGAGTTTTACGTGGAAAACTCCCAGCTCACGGGATTAAAAACCACGACCTACCCTTGTAGGATTTCAACTTCACTGCTGAGCAAACTTCAGATTACAAACTGTTGTAACATAGGAATTAACCTCTTAATCCCTCACTAACTTGTAACAACTCTATTACAAGCCCCTTTGTAATGACTCTATTACAAAGCTTACAACTTGACTAACTCTAGCCAAGACACAAACACATGGTTTATGATTTTACAAAGGTTTCCTACACAATGCTTCTAACTAAGCTAAGTAGGAATTGCAAGTAAATTACTTTGACAAAGATGCTACACAACTAAAGACATATGATGACTCAATGCAGGAAACTGGTCATTCGTTATGTTGCTCTTTGTTCTTGACGCCTTGAATGTCACTTACAAGTTGGCAATGCACTTGAGAGAGAGAGAGAGAGAGAGCTTAATGGATTCTAAGTGTGCAAGTGTATTGTTTTTGCTTTGCTTCATGTTAATATTATATAAGTGACATCACTTGAATGATGCAAGCATGTTTGGTACAAATGCATTCTTTATAAAGTGACTACTCCACTGTTTGCACTATTGCGTGTGTGCAAAGGAACAATTGCAGTCACTTTATAGTTATGGGGAGTTGACTGGTACTGTCAGCAAGGGAACTGATGTCGATCTGTTCCCTATGTTGTTTCTTGGACTCTGAAAGTTGGAGCATGTCCCAGACTTGAGACTTGTTGATCTTTGAGCACTCAGAGGATGTGGAACATGTTCCCCAACTAGTTCTTAACATTAAGTTTGTCAGATCATCAAAACATAGCATGATACATAATTTATCATTTGTCACACTTAACAGTCAATCAAGCAGTTACGTTAAAAAAAAATTGACAAGTCCCAACACTCGCAAAAACAAACAAAAAGACAACATTATTATAGAGAATAAAAACTATTTTTTGTTTAAAAAGATAGAATATCTAGGATGTGAAATAATTCGAATGCAATTGAAGAGATGTAGGTCCTTGGAACTTGTACATCGCCAAGCATATAACAAAAATGGGTATTGGGTCTAACTCAACCCAAAAAAATAACTCGTAAGGATTGCCCAAAACAGATAAGGAATTAGGAAATCTACATCGTATAGATGCGAAACTCAACACTCCCTCGCTCAGTACTTGATACTTGAAAGCATAGACTATGTAAGATGGGCCCTTACATCAGGTAAACAATAAATTGGTATGCCTAGCTTCTACACCATGATAAGAAAATAGATTTTGGGTCTAACTCAACCCCAAAAGTTAGATCATGAGATAAGATTATCCAAAATCATATAAAGAGACCAGAAAATACATAACATATATCTCCCACAATTGGCGCAAGATGTGTTTTAAGTATCTCGCTCTAAAACGAACTTAAATAGAAAACTTCTTGGGGGATCGATAACTCCTAATGGATATATTAAAACTCGACAAGAATTCAAATTAGTCGGAACAATAAATTATTAATACAAAACTGATACTAATAATTTTTGTTTTTTAAAAAAACTCGAGGTGACTTTCAATGACACTTTTGAAACACCATAATCATTTTGACTTTTGAGGTACTTATACTTGTCAGCCTGTTTTTGAATAAGCTGCAATTTTTAAACTGTCCAATTATGTCCAAAAACGTAGTTTTTTATACTTAAGCACATGGTAAAGCAGGTATCAACAAGATGCAATCTCCAACTTTATTACTAATATAAAAGCTTACCCTCCTTTCTCTTTTGAAAAATAAAGAATATGACAGGCTTGATTCATGATTAATTAACTATAAAAATCTTATCAACTTCTGTTTTAATTTGGAAAGAAAATATAAAAAGATTGCTATCACAATATAAGATTATTTTATGTGATGTTATGTAATCAAGTTTGAAGGACGTATAAGTAATTTGAAGAAATAGCACTAAAAACAAGAAAATTAATTTGACTAGTAAGTACACTTATATATATCACGATTTTTATACAATAGAAAGTATGCATTTGTCCTTAACTTGAAGTTTTGAGTTCGAGCGTTGTGTATTGAAATTGTCTTTAACAAAAAGTATTTTACCCTAAAAGTAGAATTGTTTGACGTAAATTCGGGCCAATGGAACACGAGGGACCATAGTGCACTCGCTCATACTTCTCCAACAGCTTAGATCACTCAGAAGGCTATGAATTAATAGACTATATGATATTAACGGAACAAGTAACACTTAACTCATAGGCGGATTCAAAATTTTAACATTATCATGAGTTTGAGTTTAGAATTTTATCGCACCTCATTTGATTTAATGCGTGCGAAATATATTATTTCTAATTATTTTGAGAATTCTTTAGCTAACATATACATAAAGTTCGAGCCAAAATTATTAGACAACTTTTTCACTTTCTGAGTTTGCAACATTCAAAAAGTCCCATTAATCTTGTAATCTGGAAAATTTTGCATTGTTATAAGAAAAATCAAATTTTGGTGGATGTCTACTCTTCCTCCATGATTTTCTCAAATGCTTAATGACATATTCAATGACATATTTCTATGCTTAATGACATATTCAATGATATACTTTTCTTCACTTTTCATGCCTATATAAAGGCCTTGTAATAGATAAGAAAATACACACAATTGAAGAAGAAAATCTCTCCCTTCTCTCTATCTCCAGTCCTTGTTCATGTTTTACTAAATTGCTTTTATTTCATAACAACATGTCTTGTTCATGTTTTACTAAGTTATTTTTATTTTATAACACGTTATCAGCACGATGCCCTAATCAATTGAGTTACTTACATCTACAAAATTGTCCTACATCATAAAAGACATGTTCCTGCCATGCCTAATATTCATTTTGAAGAGATAAGCTTTTCTTTTTCATTTAGCAATTTCAAAGAATGGTATCAAACATAACTGAAGTAACGATAAGGTTGAGGAGACCAGTACACTGTGATAAGGCATATAATGCTAATGCTAAGATACGTTTTCTAATTCTTTTTAATTAATTCATTTTCTTATTCGTTTTTCTCATACGTTCTTTATTTGTTAAGAAAGTTTCCAATGCTAAGTATTTTCTTCTTACAAATCCATTCATATTCTTAAGTGTTTTACTTTATAAAGGAAAATACTTAAATGTAAACTAATTACTACTCCATATTTTACTTATTTTATTTTATTTTATTGCATTATCAATATCCATTTCAATGAACGAGTTTCTAATATTTGTTGTAAGTTTGATCTGATCTCTTTCATCTTGTATCCTGGTTATATAGATCTTATTATAAGAATCAGAAGTATATAATGATGCAGTCAAGAGTTACGTACTAAACCAAAGACCAAAAGAAGTACAAGAAATTGGGGAGCTACTACAGCTTTTGCAAAGTCATTTGAGGAACTTTGGTTCCTAAGTTAAAAAAAAGCAAGAACCTTATGTAAAATTTTCCTTAACTGAACGTTTTCCTATAAAATATATGCTTGA
>AWOL01S0092771.1:6466-21761 GCA_000715115.1 Nicotiana otophora | reverse complement strand
GGGGGGGGGGGAGGAGGGGAGGGCAGCTATATAGAAGGTCGTTCCAAGGCCCGTTGGCCTGGTGTTTAGGAGCCTCGAAGGCAGATTATGTCATAAGAGAGGTTCATAAAGAGATCTGCGGGAATCATTCCTGTGCAGATTCATTGGTGCTAAAATTAGTTAGAGCATGATACTATTGGCCTCGGATGAAGCAAAATGCGAAGGCATTCATTCAGAATTGTGACAAGTGTCAGTGCCATGCACCGTTGGTACACCAAACGACAGAGCTACTACATGTAGTGCTGCCCCAATGGTCATTCATAAAATGGGGGATGGATATAGTTGCGCCGCTGCTACCGGGTCCCGGGAAGATAAGATTTCTTTTAGTTTTAACTGATTATTTCACTAAATGGGTTAATGCGGGTCCCTACCAAAAGATCGGTGAGCGCGAAGTCAATTTTCTGTGGGAAAACATAATTTTCCAGTTTGGAATACCGAAGGAGATTGCCTGCGACAACAGACCATAGTTCATAGGCTCCAAGGTCACAAAATTTCTTGAAGGCCTGAAAATTAAAAGAATCACATCTTCGCCATACCATCTGAGTGCAAATGGGCAGGTAGAATCAAACAATAAGGTAATTATTCAAAACCTATAAAAGAGATTAGGAGCAGTTGATCCACTCCCAATCCACACTAAAAAAATGAGTGGAAGAGGCCGTTGGAAGAATAGTACCCAACTGTTAGTCGGGGTCTGTTTCCACAGGGAGCTAAGAATGGGTGCTAGAGTGTACACTTGATGCGTGTAGAAGAAACAACTTAAATACACTTCCAAACAAGTTTGTGTTGCAAATTACTTCTATGAACTGCACTATTAATGATTAACTAGAGAGATGAAACTAGAAATTGACTAATTATTTTTGGTTGTTTTCAAAAAGGTAAAAAGCCTAGGAATGTAAACTTCACCTAGGTGTTCGCCTAATAGGTTAATTAAGTTAACACCTGTTTTAGTGATTGGGGTGTATTATAGCTCTCGGGTCTAAGTTATCCATTAAATACATATCGATCATATAGTAATTTTGACCAATTTGGCTTTCTCAAGACCAAATAGGTATTGTGCTAAGTGGTTTATATGAGCTCAATTCGGGTTTTCTTCAAACCCTTTAACTAGGCGAGTCAAATCCTTAACTAGCCCAATTTCTTGTTAGCCAAGCTTTCCTAGACTAGACTCCTCTTAAGTTTTTGCTTGTCCTCAAGCAAATAGATTAGTTCCCGCATCCTCAAAGTGAAATGTCATTTCAACGAGTCAATGGTAAGCCATTCATACTCAGTTGGGACCAATAATTACCCACACTACTCATGCATTATCAACAGGGTGACAAGTCAAGTATCATGC
Organism: Nicotiana otophora; assembly: GCA_000715115.1. NCBI lineage: Eukaryota > Viridiplantae > Streptophyta > Magnoliopsida > Solanales > Solanaceae > Nicotiana > Nicotiana otophora. The sequence goes on along the minus strand of AWOL01S0092771.1, from coordinate 20,389 downwards.
ACATGTAGTTATAATGTGACATTTAAGCTTTAAGAATTGACTTTACTCATCAAGGACTCTTGTTCTATCATGTAGGTCATGGTGGACTCCAAACTCTTCCTCCTCTACCTTCCATTTTCCAAGCTCACTTCAAAAGTTAGCACTCAATGTTAAGATTCATGAAAGGTTCACTCTTCTCTCACAAGAGAATGTCACAAGTACGACTTCAAGTACCATAGGCTTACCCCTCATGTAGATCACTACTAATGTAAGCTCACTCAGTTCGAAATCAAGTAGGAATTCTTTCGGGTTGTAATGAAGGCTTTTGGATTGGGGTAAGATACCATATGGGTAAGTGGTTACACTTTTCCTTAAGCACTCCACATTTTTATTTTTGACTCACAATTACCAATTCTTAGAGGTGTTCTCTTTTTTTAGGGGGCTAGAGAGACTCGACATCACTCTAACTTGGTCATTTCGTCCTTTTTCTCCCTTGATATATGTTAGGGATAATTACCTCTTTTTGATTCCATCAACCCTTCCTTTTATTTTCCTTGTTGAATTTTCTTTTTGTTCCTTTTCTTTTCTTGCCTTCTCTTTTCATAGAGATCATTTCTTTCTCTTTTTTGGTGCCTTGATACCTCTTTCAAATTTCTCAACTCTTCCCCCAAACTTATGCTTTAAGCCACTTATTTCACAAAAGTATAAAGGAAAGTCCGGGTGCCAAGAGAGGATCATAACAAAACGGGTAAAGGCTTTTATCATGGTTGTCAAACGAGAAAGGCTAAAGGCTCAAGGGGGTTGACTAGGGATAACTACAATGGTAGGCCAAAGAAGCTCAAACGGACCAAGGAAAGCCTACAATCATTTCTCAAACCAAGCAACTAGACCGTAAAAGTGGATAGACTCGAGAGCCTACAACAACCACAATCAGGTTAAAGATCACTATGGTCCAATAAACCACTCGATGATTACCAAATTCAATTAAAGAGTCTCAAAGTCACTAGCTAGAGCTATTTTTATTTCAAAAACCTTATTTCAAACCATAAGCACATAATTAAGTGTGTTGGTACCAAATAAAGCATGAATAACTCTTTTTCGAGAATGACTTGATTAGGACTTTTATTCATTACTACTTTATTATTATTACCTAGACACAAAAACGGATTCATTCCCTTAAGAAGGTTGTCACTCCATCCATTGTTGGGAAGATCCACCCGGTTCACACAAAAAAAACTACCTTTGGAAAGAACCATGGCATTAAGAAAACCAAAGGCTTATTATCCAACTACTACAAAAAACATAACAAGAAACTACTAACAAAACAAAAACTAAAGTGAAAAATTAATGAATCTAATGAACAATAACTACTAAAGATAGATAAATTACAAATAAGAAAAGGAACATAATTATCCAATTATTTGTCCCCAATGTTTAACTAAAATAAGAGTGAAAAAAGAGAGGGCGAAGAAAACTCCCTAAGGTTCCTTGGACATCTCAATGTCCCCAGCAACATCATCTCCCTTTGGGTCAGCCAACTGCATCTCATCATCATCATATCTGGTTGTGGCGGGAGTGGCAAAATCGCACACACTGCCTCAATAGTGTGGGCAGCAAGGCTTGGCTCATCAGACTGGCCAGCTGGTGCAACCAGTGCAGATGGATCTGGGACGGACTTCTGGGTCAAGTAAAATATCAAAAGGTAGATCTCCAGCCGTTGCAAGTCTGGTCACCTCCTTCCTGAGCTTGTCAACCGATCTCTTGCTTGCCTGAGACTTCCTCATCTTCTTCACTTCTTTAGATAACTCCTCAATAACCGATCTGTGCTGTACTAGAGTGTCCATGATCATCATTTGGTTGTTTAGAATCTTCTTCAACTTATCATCAAGATCAGTGGAGACCTGCGGTGCCTGCGTAGATGACTGCGCTGCAATAGTACTAGATATGTGAGACAACTGTGAAGTATCTGTCTGCATCAAGTTGTTAAGACTCGCAGAGCAGATAATGGAGTTATAGGCATGGGCACCGGCCTCGAGGATGTAGAAGGGGATGCCTTGGGGGATGTGGTAGAATCTGACAGTGGTGGCGGAGGCATAGCATCATCAATATAAGAGGGCTCAGCAGAGGTCGATGGAATGTCTGCTGTCTCAGAGACTACCACTGCCAACTCATCAGACTGGCCTATGGTGGTAGAAGGCTAAACTCTCTTCTTTGGATTGGTCGCATCCATCAAGGAGTATCAGTCAAACGACTTCAATGGCTTCACCTTAGTGTCATAAGTCCTCGGCTCTACCTTTGCATCAGTAAGGTACTTTGTAATGGTGTTGGGATAAGGTTAGGCCGTGTTGGTCTGCTGAGCTACCAATGAAATGTTGGCCGACATCACGGCACCCACATTAGTTGGGTACCCGGCCATGATAGAAGCCACAAGAACAACACGTGGAATGGGCAAATGAGTCTCGTTCTGCCATCTCTTCGCCTCGAAACTTAATATGCTCCGATGGATGGGAACCCCAACAGTGATCCGTGGTGGTGGTGGCCATGGTGGTGCTAAGATCTCTGCTAGCCAAGGGCGTACTTCTTCTTTCATATCACATTTCTCCAGATACTTCTTCGGCTCTAAGTCCTTAAACCCCAAGTATGCATTTAATGTGTGCTGATCAAACAACACCTTGAAGTTGCGTACTTTAGTCACCTTCGTCCCCTTTGTGAGAAACATTGGCGTAGAACTCTCGGACGAGATGCTCCTTGGCATTTTTAACTCTCTCAGTAAACCACATCCAATCCTTTCTTACTCTAAACTGCCTCAACACTGCCAGGTTATATCTATCCAAATCTTTCAAGAGAAACTACCGCTCAAGTGTCAAGGATCTTACCGGCCACCATATATGGAAGTCAGTGAAGGAAGCCAAGCTAACAAACCTATCCTCCTATATATCCTTTTTCTTAGATATCTCCACACCTGTGGATGTACCAACTCCCCCTCTACCATCATCGGGGATGTCCTATATAATCTGTGCATCTATGTTTTGGACAGCTGCTGGCTCAGAGGTTTGGCTAGCACTTTCTGACCCCTCAGAAGTGCTGTGAGAAGAAGAGGACTCATTTATGAGCTGCAATTTCCCCTATGGCCTAGACTGTGTGGCTGCCTGCTTCTCCTAAATAGAGGCTGAGTTGCCCTCGGAAGATTCCCTAGACGGGACATCGGAATTAGACTCGGAGAGGTCTGCACCACTCCCTATGCAGCTGTGGACTTCTTCCGGATAGTTTTGGGCTGGCTAAGGGGAAAGGTACCTCTACCTCGACCCCTAGAAAATTCACCTCATCCTTTTGTAGTTTTGTCGCGGCCACGCGATCGAACCATTGTCTGTATCAAAGCAAAGAGGATTGTTAGTTGCAATTCATCATTTAACACATTCAAGACTTATGTAGGTAAGGGAGAACATGGGGACACATTGAGGTTATGGAAAAATATCAGGCTGCTGGAGTTAGATTCTGCGGTCCGCACATTTTTAATGTGCGGCCGTAGAATAGAAGTGCGAATCGTACAATTGCAAGTGCGGCCGAACTTCAGACAATGAAACTTCAGAGGCTCAGAAGCCTCTCTCTAAGACAGTGCGGGGGGTGTTTTGCAGCCGTAAAATAAATCTGCGGTCCGCACATATGGGTCTCAAAAAGGGTAGACCTCTGATGGCTTAAGTGCAGCCGCTATTAGAATTCTACGATCCACACATTTTAAGTGCGGCCGAAGAAGCACTAGCCTTCAACAATTTGTTCAAAACACCAAATGGCGGACCGCACAATTTCAAGTGCGGCCGTATATTTCAAACCTTACGTACATGCTATCTTTTTCTACTTAGATTTTGCAATTACTTGTACAAATCGGTATGGCAACATGGTATAAACATGAAATTTCACTAACCTAACCCCATAGAGCATGGAATATAAACTTTCCGGTACAAATCTACCCCACTTGGATATATGTATGAAGTCTAATAACAGATGGCCTAAAAAGAAACTAAAATGTCAAAAAGTAAACTAACACAAAAAAATTAAAATAAAATGAAGCATACCAGATAGAGTGAGTGCACTGGGTGTATAAGCACAGTTAAGTGTGTGTGTGGGACAGTGAAATTATGTCAGGAAACTTGCAGAGTAACAGTGATCGTAAAGAGAGTGAAAAGTGAAAAATGAACTCAAAACTTCTATTTATACTAAAAGTTTTAAGAGAGAAATGGGGTCGAGTGCGGCCACAGATTTCCATGTGCGGTCCGCACTCTATCATCTGGTCTGTCTCCTCTGAACGTAATGTGTGGCCTTAAAAATCATCTTGCGGTCACAGATTAGCCCCGCACTGACCGACTCAAACTTCAAAGAGTTGGCATTTTTACACTTTGTCAAGATTCCAATTGTGCGGTCTGCATGAAAAATATGCGGCCGTGAATGTACTTCTGCTATGGCACATAGAGTTGTGCGGTTCACACAAATAAAGTGCGGTCCGCAGATCCTTGAACACTTAGCCATTTTTTAGTTCACTCTTATTGCATGTCACACTCAACCCTGTAGTACACTTCAAATCAAGTTAGAACACAAATAACTTCTAACTACAAAAGAAAAAGGAAAAGAACATGGGTTGCCTCCCAAGAAGCGTCTGATTTAACATCACGACACGACACAGAATTCCTCAAGTGAAGTAAATGACTGCCACTACGTGGCTATCTCCAACCTTTCCTAAGTAGTGCTTCACCCGATGACCATTGACTCAGAATACTTCATTATTTTTGTTCTTCAAGTCTAATGCACCAAAATGTGTCGCACCAATAATTACAAATGTACCACTCCACTTGGATTTTAACTTCCCGTGAACATTCTCAACCTTGAGTTAAGCAACAATGCAAGATCACCCACCTTGAACTCTTTGTTCCAAATGTATTTATCATGAAGATATTTCATATTTTCTTTGTACAAGGACAAACTCGCATAAGCATGGTATCAGAACTCATCCAACTCATTCTAATGTATCACCCGCAAGTTAGCGGCTACATCCCAATCAAGATTTAATTTCTTTAGAGTCCATATTTCTTTGTGCTCTAGTTCCACCGGAAGATGCCAAGCTTTCCAAACACCAACTGGTATGGATAAATTCCTATAGATGTTTTGTAAACCATCCTATAAGCACATAACATATCATCAAGCTTCTTGGACCAATCCGTTCGATTAGCATTCACTGTTTTAGACAAGACACTCTTTATATCCCGATTGGAGACTCCCACTTGCCTACTAGCTTGTGGGTGATAGGGAGTCGTGACCTTGTGAGTAACACCATACTTTCTAAGTAAAGTGTCAAATGCTTTCTTGTAAAAGTGTGACCCCCCATCGCTTATGATTGCACGTGGAGTACCAAATCTTGTGAAAATATTCTTCTTCAAGAAAGCCACTACACTTCTCACCTCGTTGTTGGGTAAAGCGACGGCCTCAACCCTTTTGGACACATAATCCACCATGACCAAGATATAGGTATTTCCACAAGAGCTTACAAAAGGGCCCATGAAGTCAATGCCCTAAACATTAGAAATATCAATCTCCAAGATGGTTGTGAGAGGCATTTCATTTTTATTTGAGATTCCACCGGCCCGTTGACATTCATCACATCTTTTCACCAACTCACTAGCATCAGTGTAAAGAGTAGGCCAATAGTAACCACAACTAAGCGCTTTGGCCGCCGTTCTTGCTCCACCATGATGACCATAATATGGAGAAGAATGACAAGCTCCAAGAATATTACCTTGCTCTTCTTCCGGTACACACCTCCTAATCACCCAATCCATACAAATCCGGAAAAGGTATGGTTCATCCCAATAATAATCTAGACAATCTCTTTTGAGCTTCTTCCTTTGGCTTGAAGAGAACTCATCCGGTATAATTCCACACAAGAAAATTTGCCAAGTCCGTAAACCATGGCACCTCTTTCATTGAAATGGAGAAAAATTGCTCATCGGAGAAGGAATCATTGATTTCTAGGCCATCATGCGGCCTACCCTCCTCCTCCAATCGAGACAAGTGATCTGCCACTTGGTTCTCACTACCTTTCCTATCTTGGATTTCATTATCAACTTCTTGTAACAAGAGCACCCATCTCATCAACCGAGCTTTAGAATCCTTTTTGCTCATAAGACAACGAAGCGCCTCATGGTCCATGTGGACAATAACTTTGGCACCCATCAAGTACGGGCGGAACTTCTCAATTGCAAACACAATAGCAAGGAGATATTTCTCCGTAACGGTATAGTTGACTTGGGAACTATTCATGGTCTTTCTAGCATAATAGACTGGAGTGAAAATCTTGTTGATATGTTTCCCCAAAACAACCCCAACCGCTACATCACTTGCATCACACATGAGTTCAAAAGGCACACTCCAATTTAGAGCGGTAATGATAGGAGTAGTTGTCAACTTGAGCTTCAACAATTTAAACGCTCTCATGCAATCATCATTGAAATTGAACTTGGTATCATTCTCAAGGAGCTTGCACAATGGGTTCACCACTTTAGAGAATCTTTGATAAAGCACCGTTAAAAATCCACATGTCCTAGAAAGCTCCGCACACCCTTCACCGAAGTTGGGGGTGAAATCTTAGAAATCACCTCAATCTTTGCCTTGTCAACTTTAATTCTATTCTTTGAGATTTATGGCCAAGGACTATAGCTTCCTCAACCATGAATTGACATTTCTCCCAATTAAGTACCAAGTTGGTTTCTTCATATCTAGCCAACATTTTGTCCAAATTTGCAAGACAGTCATCAAAAGAATCTCCAACCACCGATAAGTCTCACATGAAGACTTCAAGGGAGTCCTCCACCATGTCCGTGAAAATAGCCATCATACACCGTTGAAAAGTTGTCGGTGCATTTCACAAACCAAATGGCATCCGCTTGAAGGCAAAAGTACCATAGGGACATGTAAAGGTTATTTTCTCTTGATCTTCTAGAGCAATGAGAATTTGGTTGTAGCCCGAGTACTTAACAAGAAAATAATAGAATGCACAGGCGGCCAATCTATCGATAATTTGATCTAAGAACAGAAGTGGAAAGTGATCCTTCCTTGTCACTTTGTTGAGCTTGAAATAATCCATACAAACCCTCCAACCGGTCACGTTCTTGTAGGAATCAATTCATTCTTAGCATTGGTAACCACCGTCATGCCCCCTTATTTGGTACACATTGAACTAGAGAGGTCCATGAACTATCGGAGATGGGGTAGACAACTTCGGCATCCAACCACTTGATAATCTCCTTCTTGATAACTTCTTGCATAGGCTCATTGAGTCTTCTTTGATGTTCAATGGATGGCACCATCCTCCAATTTGATCTTATACCCCGAATGTCTGCCAAGGTCTACCCAATATCCTTCGTCCTTTTTTGTAACACCGCCAAAGTGGAATCAACCTGTACGTTAGTCAAACAAGAGGAAAGAAAAACCGGTAAAGTAGAACAAGGGCCAAGAAATTCATATCGAAGGTGTGGAGGAAATGGATTCAATTCCAAAGTAGGTGGCTCTTCAATAGAAGGCTTTGTAGGAGGAGTCTTCTTATTTTTAAGATCCAAAGACAATTTCGGGGGTGCATAATTGTACGACCCCATTCCTTGCAAAGAGTTCACACATTCCATGAAACAATCCATCTCGTCATCATCAAAGTTGAGCTAGACGGCCTCCAACATATCACCAACATTGATAGTAGCACTTGTATCATCAACAATAAAATTGGTCACCAAGTCCATAAAAGAACACACCGCATTGCTATTTGGCTATCGCATGGAATATCACTTTTTCATCACCAACCCGAAAAGTGAGTTCTCTGGCTTCTACATCACAAAGAGCCTTACAGTGTAATAGTTCATTCGGCTCTTGGTTGAATGCCAAGATCTCATCTCTAAGTGTAGCCATGTGCCCGGAAGAGAAAAACCTAGAAATGAACTTGGCTGCCAACTCATCGCAAGTGTGAATCGAATGGTTCGACAATCGTTCCAACCAATCTAAGGCTTTCCCCTATAGATATAAGGAAAAAACCCTTAGCCTCAATGCATCATTAGAAACATTCCTTTGCTTGATCCCCCAACATGTATCCATGAAACCCTCCAAATGTTTATAGGCATTTTGAGTTGGTCAACCGGTAAAGAAACCCCGTTGCTAAAGTAATGTGAGCATCACGTTGGTGATTTGAAAGTCGCCCGCTCTAATACGGGGAGGGACTATTGCACTAGCATAACCTTTGTTGGAAATTATCCGGTGTTGAGCCGCTTGTGGTGAAGGTGGGGATGGAATGGGCTCATTGTCATGTGGTACCCAGCCTCTCCGATTGGCTTGTGGCTCTTGAGGTACCTCATCTACTTGTTCCTCCTCACCATCCAAGTCCCCCAAAGGCAAATATCTGAGCTCATTCTTCGCCATGTTTGTACCTATGATTTCTTAAATAAATTAGTAACACGAAAGAGAAAGAAGATATTCCATAAATACACTCAAATATATAGCTAACACTGTTTTAACTCCCCAGCAACGGTGCCAAAAATTGATTCACTCATAATCCACACTCAACAATGAGTGAAAGAGGTCATTGGAAGAATAGTACCCAACTATGGGTCGGGGTCGATTTCCACATGGAGCTAAGAATGGGTGCTAGAGTGTACACTTGATGCGTATAAAAGAAACAACTTAAATACATTTCCAAATAAGTTTGTGTTGCAAATTACTTCTATGAACTACACTATTAATGATTAACTAGAGAGATGAAACTATAATTGACTAATTGTTTTTGGTTGTTTTCAAATAGGTAAAAAGCTTAGGGATGTAACCTTCGCCTAGGTTTCGCCTAATGGGTTAATTACGTTAACACTTGTTTTAGTGATTGGGGTGTATTATAGATCTCAACTCTAAGTTACCCACTTAATACCTCTCGGTCATAGAGTGATTTTGCCCAATTTGGCTTTCTCCAGCCCAAATGGGTATTATGCTAACTGGTTTATATGAGCTCAAGTCGGGTTTTTCCTATCTATAGTTCAAACCCTTTAACTGGGCGAGTCAAATCCTTAACTAGCCCAATTTCTTGTTACCCAAGCTTTCCTAGACTAGGTCCCTCTTTCTCAAGTAAAGACCAAGTCAAAAAGGCATGAATCAATGTTTATAACCATTAATTATAAAATTAAAGCATGAACAAGGATAAATAACAAACATTCAATCATAAACAAGCATTAAATTAAATACCCATTAGGTTTACACACTAGAGTTGAGTCACAACCCAAGTAAATGTCTAGCTTCTCATAGTAGAAAATGAAGAAAACAAAGAAGAAACACTAATTAAAGCCATAATATTAAATTAAAATGATAAACTATGATGTTTTTGTCCCAAAAATGATCACAAATTTCATAAAATGGTAAATTACAATGGCTACAACTAATAAAACTTTAAAACTTGACCTAAAAAAATGATTCTTCTATATTTATAGTGGCCCAAAATTCGCTGACAAAAATGCACTTCAGGAGGTTCTGCGGCCGCACAATTCCATGTGCGGTTCACGCTTTGCTTTAGCTTGCAGGTTGAGGGATTCTGCAGCTGCACAATTCATGTGCGGTCCGCACTTCAGGTAAGGCTTCAGTCTTGGTCAATTTGCACGCTCTCTGAACTTTTTTAATTCTTGTCAGTGCAACCATGTTCTGCCGCCGCACAAATTGTGTGCGGTCCGCACTTCTCTTCATTCCACCTCTGAGCTTCAACAACAGATCTGTGGCCGCATGGAGAATTCTGTGGTCCGCTCTTTCTTCTACGACCACATAAATACTTCTGGGGACTGCACTTTTGGTCTGCTGCGCTCTTTCTTTCGTTGTGAGCTAGAACACTTCTTTTTGAGTTGGATTTCTTCATTTGAGTCCAAATCTCCAACATTCCTGAAGTTTGCATACTTTCATTAGTTTTGGGAATATAAATCAATACTTGCAGACTAAAACAAAAGTAAAAAGGCACTAATAATTGGTTAAAATCCACAATTATCGGCATCCAAGGGCAAGCAGCCTGAAGAGTTAGGGGAGTGATATGGGCATAACTGACGATGACCAAGTCGAGCACAGGGAAGACACTTTTCTCTCTCGTATATGGCCTGGAAGTTATAATCCCGATAAAAGTAGGAGAACCGACCTTGCGGTACTTCTGGGCAGACAAAGAAGCAAATAATGAGGCATTACTAGTTAAACTGGAGCTGCTTGACGAACGCATGGACTTGGCGCATATAAGAATGGTGGCTCAGAATAAATGATGGAAAGATACTATAACCGGAGGGCCAATCTTCGCTATTTTAAAGTGGGAGACTTGGTTTTGAGGAAAGTGACTCAAAACACCCGGGTGCTCAACGCGGAAATGATGGGTCCGACATGGGAAGGCCTTTTCGGGTTTCAGCTGTCACCGAAAAAGGGCTCATACAAACTAGAGAACCAAGACAAAGATAAACTGCCGAGTCACTAGAATGTGACTCACCTCAAAAGGTATTACTACTGATGGATCCTGCTTATACTGAAAGTATGTGCTGCACTCTTTTTCCCTTCGCCCAGTTTTTATCCCAATTGAATTTTTCTGGCAAGGTTTTTAATGAGGCAGCAACGAAAAACGTACTATGAAGGAAACATTATCAGCAGAGTTAAGACCTTTAAATAACGAGGCATTGAAACAACAAACTACTGCAGGACGGTTATATAGTCTTTGGCTTGATGGAAAATTCTTAATGGGAAGTAAAACTTGCGATTGGACCAAAGGCTATTCAACCGTTCACAAGAGTTTTTCGTAAAAAGAGCAAGACCTCCAGTGTTCCAATTCGCATACTTCGCATTTGAACATTGGGGGGAATAGTATGAGAATACGACAACATGATTGCCACGGAAACCGGTACTATGAGACCCGAGAACAATAATGTCTCATCGGGATCGGGGACTGCACAGCTAGCCCCGTAAAAATAAGTTGTACATGTTAGCCATAGGTATTGGCAATCTCTATCTTTTCAACAAACAAATACTTATGTACTTTGAAGATAAAGGTAACAAAATGAAGTCCTTTTGTATTTTTATCTTGTTTCTTGTCCAAAATGATAAACTGATTTTATCATTTGAAAGTTAACTGAAAACTTCAAATACTGGTGCCTGAATGAATAGGAGACGTCCTCTTTAAGAGCACCGTAAATATAAGAGGGCCCTTTATTATAAAACCCTCATACTAAAGGGGTGGTTACAGAAGATTTTATGCTCGGAACCCAAAAGCTATCAGAAGAAAAGACATCTAAAGCCTTACTTAATTTGACGCAAAAAGAAAGAACTTTGCGCAATGCTTAAGCAAAAAGGTCCTTTTTATTTGTCAAACATGTCAAGTGGAATAAGTACAAAAATACAAAAGGAAAACAACAAAAGACAACAAAACAGAAAGGTTAAACTTTGTCGCCACCGGAACTCGGGGGAAGAGAGACATCTACACCCCCGGGAGAAGCAGACGGATCTGCGGCCGTGTCACGCCCTGAACCTGGGCCTGGATGTAAATCAGCACCCGATGCCTGACTACATATGACCGATCAAACCAAATGGCTGGCTAAATCAACATGTGATATCATAACATATTGAATGTGGAAGATAAACTAACACGTGCTGATATACTGAAAGTCTGAATGACATAAATCAAGTGCGAAATACTAACATAAGTCTGAAACGTATATGTAGCCAACATTGCTTAACATGAAAAGATTGTGACTCTGTCTAACTGTTACTCTAGTCTATGAATCCTCTAATGAAGTACTGAAAACACTGATTGTCTGTAAATACATAAAGACTGTAACGTAATGGTAATGCCCCGAAAAAATTGAGGCTCACCAAATAGCTGGTACGAAGATCTTAGCGCTCTGAATCGTCAACCTGTAAATTATTACCTACATCGTGAGATGTAGGCCCTGAGAAAAAAGGGACGTCAGTACATTTGAATTGCACTAGTATGTAAAGCAACTGAAAGAAAGAGTTATAAATGGTGAAGATGATACTGAGCTGATAGCTGAGAATTGATAATTGATAACTGAAATGATAACTAAAATGATAACTGTTGAAAGTGAAACTGAAATGATAACTGATAAAGGAAGTAAGGATATGAATACTCCATGTTCTGAATGATGAACAATCTATTTATCTGAATAAATAAACTTTGGTCTCAGGCCCAATATATATGTGCACAAACTACGACCTCAGGCTCAAGTATACGTATACATAACTGCAGCCTCAGGCCCAAAGATGCATAAAGCATTAACTGCGGTCCCATGCCCAAACATGCATAAAGCATAAACTGCAGCCTCAGGCCCAAACATGCATAAAGCATAAACTGCGACCTCGGTCCCAAATACAGGTGTTCAACATTAAAGGATTTAAAAATAGGAACTGAGAATCATACTGTAATACATGATACTGAAATACTGAACCATACTGAGTTATGTGATATTGAATGCTGAATAGAACTGGACTGAGACATGTATTCATGAACTGATTATGAGAACTTATGCTCCAACTATTTATGACATGCTGGTAATCTAGACTGAAACTCATAGGAATTAAACACAAGTCTATATTGATTACGCGCTAAGCTCACAACGTTCAGAATGAAAGTCATGAACGAATTAAGAAGCTAGAGAATAGAAGTTCTGTAACTATTCAAGGAACTAAACTATATGTTTTTAGGCAATTAGTAATGTTGTAAAGAAACGTAGTGTAGGGAGAATCATTAAAATTCCCAAACATAGAGAGTTCTCCTCCCATACCTTAACTTCCTTCTCTTGAGTGTAATACAACATTCGCCAACCCTTTCAACTTTAATCTATAGCAATACCAGTCAAAGAGATTCCATATTAGCAATAATACTCATGTTTTGGTCATTAGGCATTTTATCAAACACTTGGTGGGTATAAAGATTCATAGCCCTCATTAATGGTGTTTATACACCCAACATCCCATTCTCTTACTCCTACAAATTCTAAAATCTCAACTTGCTATAATCAATACCATTCTTCATCATCAATAAGATAAACAACACCATTAATCAATAATCAACAATGAACAAACCAAACCTATAATCATTCATGATTTTCTATCAAACCCATCAACTCATATCTCATGAACTTAGTGTCTATAATCATTAATCTAATGCTCTAATCAATTAAAGGGTGAAGATATTACCTTTTGACGTTCAATCCTCTTGAATTCGAGTTCTAGGATTTCTTCTCTCAACAATGATGTCCCAATCGAATATCTAATGATTTGAAGGGTTTACCCATGTTAATAAGGTATTGGAGAATTGAAATCAACTTAGAATCATCATTAGAACTTACCTTGGATGGTTGAGGGACCTTTGAGGAGTAAGGTTCTTGAGAGCATCCCTTTCAAGTGCAAGTTTTATTGTTTTGGGGTGTAGGGGACAAAGTAGGGCTTTAGAAATGACCCCCGGCTGTGCCTTCGTGAACTTGAAGGCCCAACCACGCACCTGAATACGCAGAAGGCCAGTAGCACTGCCACAAGTGCGCGGCTGCACACGGGCACACCTGGGCGCGCATATTGCGCATTGTTCAGTAAAACACACATAACGTTTTACTCAGAAATCTGTTCGGGCTCCACAATATATTGTTGGAAATCTATTTAAAAGGGATACAACTTTCATGCTTTAGATATTCCTAAATGGCCAACGTATTATCATGAAATTCTTCTAAAATACAAAACTTCTATAAACTTAGTTGATTTTATTGAATCTTATACACCTCACTCTCCATCTTGATTCTAAAACAAATATTTCCATCCATACTCATACCAATAGAACCTCACATGTCCAAAATATAACATTGCTACTCATTTAACACATTCACACCCAAGCCAAATTTTTGGGGTGTT
>AWOL01S0092741.1:0-11042 GCA_000715115.1 Nicotiana otophora | reverse complement strand
GACGTGCCAGCTTGGAGTCCCATTAGATTAAAGAATTAACCATTCACTAACTTCATATAAACATGTTTATATGCATTATGATGTGGCAAAGCGTTTTGGAATTACAGCTTACAAGTTCCCAGTTTACAACTTGTCTTCTCCAATACCAAATTCGTGCATGTTCTTGAGCTGCTTACAACCAAAAAAGACCCTACATTTCCCGCACATGAGGTTCTAGAAATCCTAAGGGAACTTCAGGTGATGTGTATTACTGTGCTACTTAATTACTAAATGAAGTACTAATTATGGTCACTATATATAAGTAAAAGGGTTGTCCGGTGCACAAGGTATCCCGGCAGGGTCTAAGAAAGGACCGCACCCTAAGGAGTATGATGTAGCCAGTCTAATGGGGACCGAACCTAAAGNGGGTAGAATAATGGTGGTATAGCGAGAAGTAGACTGTCTTTCGATATTACAGTTCTCTTACCAGGTGGGATAAAATAGTCCATGATTATAGTTCGCTTACCAAATGACCCTTAAAAGCTTAGTACTCCATTGTATTTAGTCCTCCACCTTTTGGGCGTCTAAAATAAGTTAGACATAGAAAATAGTGTTAAATTACTACCTCTTTCGTTCCGCTTTAACCGATGTTTTGGTATTTTTTTGTAATCCACAATATTTGATTTTTTCAGATATCAAGAAATAATTAACTATTTTCCCCCAAAGTAGCCATTTGAATAAAGAGCCTATGAGTATTTGTTATATTTCAAATATATAAGTTAAAGGTTAATATGGTTAAGACTAGCACGACTGACGAGGATCGAGCCAAAAGAATCAATTAATTAATTAATTAATTAATAGAATTCTTTTCTAATCTTTTTTTGTGAAAACAGATGACGAGGATCGAGCAAAATTCACAATACTAGCACGGCTGTATCAAATGCTAGTTGGATTGTACGTTAATTGGACACCAAATGCTGGGAGTATAATATCAAAAGACAGTCTACTTCAGATATGGACACTCGAAAAAGAACACAAGTCCTTTTGGGCCAAGGACTCTCCTTATGGAATTGCCTATGAAGATGGTTCGTCCCCGCTACCACTCTATAGGAAAGAGACGTGCCAGCTTGGAGTCCCATTAGATTAAAGAATTAACCATTCACTAACTTCATATAAACACGTTTATATGCATTATGATGTGGCAAAGCGTTTTGGAATTACAGCTTACAAGTTCCCAGTTTACAACTTGTCTTCTCCAATACCAAATTCGTGCATGTTCTTGAGCTGCTTACAACCAAAAAAGACCCTACATTTCCCGCACATGAGGTTTTAGAAATCCTAAGGGAACTTCAGGTGATGTGTATTACTGTGCTACTTAATTACTAAATGGAGTAGTAATTATGGTCACTATATATAAGTAAAAGGGTTGTCCGGTGCACAAGGTATCCCGACAGGGTCTAAGAAAGGACCGCACCCTAAGGAGTATGATGTAGCCAGTCTAATGGGGACCGAACCTAAAGGGTGTGATGCAACTAGCCTAACGAGGACCGCATCCTAAGGGTGTGATATAGCCTGCCTAACGGTCGCTATATATAAGTCTGAAGTATTTATTCGTCATAGGCTAGCTGATTAGAATCTTCTGCCCGCGCTGATAGGATCACTTCTCTTTTTCAAATGCGAACCATAAAAACTTCATAACCATCCATTTTTCCTTTTATAAATATTCATAACAAACCATTTTTTATTACTTACTACTTGTCTTTTTTTTTTTCTAGGGGACAGAAAGTTGGATTGGCAACTTCAATCAGCTTCAATGTACCAAGTTTCGTGGTGGTATGTATCTCCTTGCATTATGCAGTACATGCAGCATTATAAACATTATTATCTCGTTCCTTCTTCAGTAGGATCATATATATAATGTATTCATCTGTTAGACAATTTCTAATACCATTCAAATTTTAAATCAGGGAATTGGATGGTCATTGGCAGCACAAGATGGTTTACATGAAGACCAATACTTGGCGGAGAGATCAAGAAAGAAAGGCAAACAAGTTGAAGTTTCTGGGGCCAGTAGTACTAAACTCTAATACAAATCTGCTCGCAAAGACTCCGACGGTTGATGCAAGGCTTCCTATAGGAAGAATTAGGAGAAAGTGGTCGCAATAATCAAGGGGTAAAGCTAGATATAATTGATGCAGACCAAAATTGGCCGGAAACATATTTTATTAATTTAATTTTACCGACCAAAGTTGGTCGGTGTATTAAATTTATTAATTTTTATTATCGATCAACTTTGGTTGGTAAATGAAAATATATATTTTTTATAAATTATTAAAATTAAAAAAACCGACCAACTTTGGTTGGTATTGGAAAAATATATTTTTTAAAAAATAATTAAAATTAAAAATTACCGACCAACTTTGGTCGGTAAGCTCAACTGTGCAAGCAAAATACCAACCAAAGTTGGTCGGTAATGTTGAATTCTGGGAATTCATTGTTCATTAACCGACCAACGTTTGTCGGTAATATGCAATTATTTTTTTATTATTATTTACCGACCAAAGTTGGTCGGTTTTCTGGGTTTAATTTTGGCATAAAATGCCTGTTTTGGTAGCTACACCACCTGCCAACATACCAATACCCCCAATTCACCTCATAAAACCCCTAATTCACCCCAAATCCATCCACATATCCAACAACAACAACAACCAAATATCCAACAACAACAACCAAACATCCAATAAATACTTTAAAACTAACAAATTAAAGTTCAATTGAACATAACAATCCAAAACCAAGTTAAAACTAATTACAACAAGTTCAAATATGTTCAATCTAATTCAAAACTAGTTCTATTTGTCTAGTTCAAAGTATATAAAAGTATTGGTCAAGGGGTGTTTTCTACAACATCATCATCACCGTCTGATGAACTTTTATCTACAAGACGGTATAGAGAATGGTCTTGTGGAGGACGGGAAGAACGATCACGGGGAGGACGGGAGGAACGATCACGAGCAGGACGGGAGGAACGGTCACGTAGAGGTCGACCCTCTGGCGATGACTCACGAGACCGGGGCAACGGAAAAGCTCCAGTAGATAGGAGGGTTCTGATTTGAACTTGCATGCCAAAGAATTGAGCATCTCTAAGCCTTTCTCTTTCCTTGGCCGCTTCTAGCTCGGATGTGAGCTTTGTCACTGTGTCCCGCATAGCCGAGAGGCTCTCACTATTAAGTTGCTCGCCTTGCGAGAAAATCCCTATTCCTTGCATTCAACACCTATAGTTATGGAAGTTTTTAGTAGGAAGCCCGTATACCTTCCCCCATTTTGGACCGCCAACAGATTCCAACCATATTCTTTCAGCATCCTCGTCCGAAGGTTGGCTTGGCTCGCCCGATTCACTAGATGGATGACTAAGAATGAATTCCTCCACGTTACTTTGGTAGAGACTCTATATTATTTTAAATTAAATTAGTATTTTAAAATTCTTATAAAAGTAAATTATAACACTTAAAGAAAATTGAAAGCTTACATATGTAGTCTCTGCCCGGTCCTCAACCCACCTATCTTCATCCCCCTCTTTCTTCTTCTTTACAATACGCGTCTTCTTGAATAGCTCATCATGGCTCATTGAACGCCCATACTTCTTTTCCTGAAAACAAATTAATTTAGTTAATAAACAGAATAGATATACTTAGAAAAGTAAAATAATTTAAGCAATTACCAATCTTCTTTTAATTGTCCCTAGGTTGATCGCACCTTCAGTGTGCAAGGAGCCTCCCTTCTCGGATGCGCGATTTTTCTTTCCTTTTTCGCTCCTCTCTAAGAAATCCGCGGTAAGCCATTGCCTTTGGAATTCATTCCATAAATTCTCAAGTAACCATCCAAGCCTCTTGTTATTCTTTCTAGGATCCGAGACACAATCCGCCAATCTCTTGCGAGCTTTATGATGAAAATGGTGTCGCAGATATAGAAAAAGGCATGAAGCCATCCTCACACAAACCTAACCAAATTTTCCTCGGTTCACTAGCATAATCTGGATATGTCCTATCAAAGTGCTTTCAAGCCTCTCCATCTGAAGGATGATACATAACACCAGGTGGTCTTCTAGTTTCAAAGTGCCATCTCATATGAGGGGCAAAACTCATCGACGCATATAACCTCTTTAACCTAGGTATAAGAGGTAAATAATGCATCGCCTTGACAACGACCATATTCCCGCTGGAAAGCCTCTTGAAATGAGGCTTTTCGCAAAATTTACAACTGTCTAAAGTTGCATCATCTTTATAATATAACATGCAACCATCTTCACAACAATCAATTCTCATTGACGAAAGTTCTTACTTAGAAACCAATCTCTTTGCCTTATAGAAATCACCAGGTAAGTTGATATTAGGGTCAACTAGTTCACTTATAAGGTAAATGAAAGAGTCCATGGTTGCTTGAAAAATTATCCAATCAGATTTGATACTTAGTAATCTAACTGCAGCAGACAACTCAGAGTGCGGACTTCCTTCACGTAGTGGACGACTAGCTTCCTCTAACTTNTATGATGAAAATGGTGTCGCAGATATAGAAAAAGGCATGAAGCCATCCTCACACAAACCTAACCGAATTTTCCTCGGTTCACTAGCATAATCTGGATATGTCCTATCAAAGTGCTTTCAAGCCTCTCCATCTGAAGGATGATATNAAATGTTTTGCATCATCATTAGGAGTTTGTTCAACATTTTCATTGGGCTCACCCCCGAAGTGCATCCCAAAAGCATCCGCAACCATATCCTGAATTCTAGAATCATGATTTGTATTCTCCACCGACCTACTACTTTCACCAACAACCATGTTATGAAATATTCCACGGCTACCATCGATCTCTCCAAGATTATTCTACAAAAAGTAATTCTCTATAAACCCCTTCCTATAAAAATGAAGCTTAACTTCCTCTATTTTTTTAAACTTTATACAATCGCACATGACACAAGGGTACCTAATTACTCATTCACTTTGGTTTGGTGAAAGTGTCATTGCATGTCTAATAAATTCATCAACCCCTTCTATAAAATCTTCCCGTAATCTCCGCCGATTAGGATAGTTCCTATTGTACATCCAAGTATGATGTTCTATCTATAAAAATAAAACAAGAACAAATTAATTTATTCTACAATTATAAATTAATTAAATATTTTTTAGTTAACTCAAGATAATTATTTTTTCCTAATTACACCAAAAATTAAATTATAGTAGATATAATTAATTATAAACTATAAATTCAATTCATATCCTACGAGTTTAAACATAAACTAAAAGTTCAATTCCTATACTACGAGTTTAAACATAAACTAAAAGTTCAATTTATATCCTAAAAGTTAAATTCATATCCAAAAGGTTAAATTTATATCCTAAAAGTTCAATTCATATCCAAAAGGTTCAATTTATATCCTGCAAGTTTAATTAATATCCTAAAAGTTCAATTCATATCCTAAAAGTTTAACCCATACCCTAAAAGTTCAATTCACAAGAACAGATCCTAAAAACTCAATTCAATTCATATCATAAGAGTTTAAACATAAACTAAATGTTCAATTTATATCCTAAAATTTCAATTCATATCCTAAAAGTTCAACCCATACCCTAAAAGTTCGATTCACAAGAACAAATCCTAAAAACTAAATTCAATTCAAAGTTAATAATTAAATCCTAACCAAACTATTCAAAATAGTACAAACTTAAACATTCAATTTATACCATATGTAATCAATTCAATTAAAACAAGACCTAAACCCTAGATTTCAATAAAATACAAAGTTAAATAATCAATTGAAACACTAATTAACTAATTCATAATTAATTAATAATACATTAAATTTATACACAAAAAAAAATAAGTTATAATTCAAACCTAGAATTTTTAGGAGGTGGAGAAGGAGAGGCGGAAGGTGGGCAGTGGCTAGCAGCANCCAACAACCATGTTATGAAATATTCCACGGCTACCATCGATCTCTCCAAGATTATTCTACAAAAAGTAATTCTCTATAAACCCCTTCCTATAAAAATAAAGCTTAACTTCCTCTATTTTTTTAAACTTTATACAATCCCACATGACACAAGGGTACCTAATTACTCATTCACTTTGGTATGGTGAAAGTGTCATTGCATGTCTAATAAATTCATCAACCCCTTCTATAAAATCTTCCCGTAATCTCCGCCGATTAGGATAGTTCCTATTGTACATCCAAGTACGATGTTCTATCTATAAAAATAAAACAAGAATAAATTAATTTATTCTACAATTATAAATTAATTAAATATTTTTTAGTTAATTCAAGATAATTATTTTTTCCTAATTACACCAAAAATTAAATTATAGTAGATATAATTAATTATAAACTATAAATTCAATTCATATCCTACGAGTTTAAACATAAACTAAAAGTTCAATTCCTATACTACGAGTTTAAACATAAACTAAAAGTTCAATTTATATCCTAAAAGTTAAATTCATATCCAAAAGGTTAAATTTATATCCTAAAAGTTCAATTCATATCCAAAAGGTTCAATTTATATCCTGCAAGTTTAATTAATATCCTAAAAGTTCAATTCATATCCTAAAAGTTTAACCCATACCCTAAAAGTTCAATTCACAAGAACAGATCCTAAAAACTCAATTCAATTCATATCATAAGAGTTTAAACATAAACTAAATGTTCAATTTATATCCTAAAATTTCAATTCATATCCTAAAAGTTCAACCCATACCCTAAAAGTTCGATTCACAAGAACAAATCCTAAAAACTAAATTCAATTCAAAGTTAATAATTAAATCCTAACCAAACTATTCAAAATAGTACAAACTTAAACATTCAATTTATACCATATGTAATCAATTCAATTAAAACAAGACCTAAACCCTAGATTTCAATAAAATATAAAGTTAAATAATCAATTGAAACACTAATTAACTAATTCATAATTAATTAATAATACATTAAATTTATACACAAAAGAAATAAGTTATAATTCAAACCTAGAATTTTTAGGAGGTGGAGAAGGAGAGGCGGAAGGTGGGCAGTGGCTAGCAGCGGCGGCATCTGGGCGGTGGCGACGCGTGGTGGGGAATGAGATTTGTGTGAGAGAAATATAGAAGGAGAGGGGAAGGTATTGAGTGAGGAGTTAAGAAAATTTGGAGAAGAGAGGTAAGGAAAAATGGGGGGAGTCCCGTATATTTCAGATCCATTTTCAGAATTACCGACCAAAGTTGGTTGGTAATTTTGGTCGGTACATTAAGTGTTGACCGTTTGACTAAAAACCGACCAACTTTGGTCGGTTATTTAAAAAAAAAACTAAATTGTTTTTTTGTGTATTCATTAAAATATTATAATTATAAAAAAATTATTATAAACTATAAAAACATATTATAAACTATAAGCATTTATTTTGTTTAACTATACATTTATTATGAATAATTATAAACTATAAGCATAATCTTTATAAATAATTATATTAACTAGTTACTTTTAATAAATTATAATAGCATCTATCTAAGTAAATTTTCTAAGTTATAATTAAGTATATGAGTAATTTCACACACACACACACACTATATTGTAATTAATGATCAATCGCATACATTACTACGTACGAAAAATTTATCAATTGATAAACCAATATTATTCTATTTTAAATATGTTTAGTCGTTAATTTGACTTATTAACTCATTTACTTAATGCTAGTAACTTCTTTCGTTTCTTATATATATATATATATATATATATACACATGTCAAAGATGTTTAGTATTAATTCTTCTATTTTTCATTCGTTCATCACTAATAATGCATGACATAGATTAATCGATATAGGTCGAGACATGTCACGACCCGAAATTTTCACCTTCGGACCGTGATGGTGCCTAGCATTTTATTTGCTAGGCAAGCCAACGTTAGAATAATATTATCCATTTTTCAAATAATTTTTAAATTTATTAATAACAAATAACAAATGCGGAAGTGAAGTCTAAAATGTAGTGAATAATCCTTAAAAAATAACGGTGTCTAAATACCATCCTAGAATTAGTGTCATAAGTGCATGGGCTTCTAGAATAATACAAATAAAGGTCTGAATAAAATAAAGTTGTCTGGAAACAAACACACAGCTAAAGTAAAGTAGACGGGGACTTCAGAACTACGAACAACGTGCAGTTATACCTCAAGTCTCCTCTGAGTAGTTGAAATCCGAGCAAGTCTATGGTAAGCCGCTGGGACCAACTCCGAAATCTGCACAAGAAGTGCAGAGTATAGTATCAGTACAACCGACCCCATGTACTGGTAAGTGCTGAGCCTAACCTCGACGAAGTAGTGACGAGGCTAAGGCGGTTCATTTACATTAACTCGTACGCAATATTAGGAACAACAACAAATAATAAAAATAAATCGGGTAACTTATTTATAACAATTGAAGCCAATTCAACAGTCATAACCAATTATCATTTTCATCAATTCTGTTGTACCGTGCAACCCACTCTCACAATATATTCCTTTTAATCAAGTATGTTGTATATATATTTCAATCAAGTATATATAGACTTTTAAATAAGTCTGTTGCGGCGTGCAACCCGATCCCCCAATATTGACTTTTAAATGAGTGTATTGTATATATATTTCAATTAAGTATATATAGACTTTTAAATAAGTCTGTTGCGGCGTGCAACCCGATCCCCCAATATTGACATCTAATTAAGTCTATTGTATATATATTTCAATCAAGTATATATATAGACTTTTAAATAAGTCTGTTGCAGCGTGCAACCCGATCCTCCAATATTGATTTTTAAATAAGTCTATTGCGGCGTGCAATCCGATCCCCCAAATATTGACTTTTACCAATTCTTATAGAATACATTTCCCCAATAAATGCAATAATTAATATAAAATTAAAAAACAACAAGCATATAATAATTATGATATTAATTATGAAACAAACAATGACAAATAACAAACTATTATAGAAGTCAGGGAGAAAATAGGCAGTTTAATATTTAATATGCTAAATGTCAAACAACAATTAAGACACATAATTCAAATATCAT
The DNA here is from genome assembly GCA_000715115.1 of Nicotiana otophora. Classification (NCBI taxonomy): domain Eukaryota; kingdom Viridiplantae; phylum Streptophyta; class Magnoliopsida; order Solanales; family Solanaceae; genus Nicotiana; species Nicotiana otophora. The sequence goes on along the minus strand of AWOL01S0092741.1, from coordinate 1,982 downwards.
GAAACAATAAATGCAGGAATTCAAGAATTAATATTTGACAAATATTAGGAAAGAAACAATTATTATAATAATTAATTCATGATTTGAAATGATTTATGATTTTTTAAGTAATTATGAAAATAATTAATTTGACGACATATAGACACTCGTCACCTCGCCTATACGTCGTTCACATGCAATTCATATAACAAATAATTTAAGGGTTCTATTCTCTTAAGTCAAGGTTAACCACGACACTTACCTCGCTTTGCAAATTTCAATCAATTACTCAACCATAACTTTTCCTTTTAAATTTGTCTCCGAAAACTTCACATCTATTCACAAACAATTCGATATATTCAATATGAATTATAGGAATTAATTCCATATGAATTTATTAATTTTTCCGATAAAAATCTGAAATTCATTTAAATATTAGGCAATGGGACCCATGTCTCAAATCCCGAAAAGATGCGAAATCCGAACACCCGTTCTGCTACGATTTCAACCATACAAATATTATCCAATTCCGATGTCAAATGGACCTTCAAATCTAAATTTTTCGTTTTTGGAAAGGTTTACAAAAATTTCAATTTCTTGCATTTAAATCCTAAATAAGTGAGGAATATAGACATTGGTTTCATGAAATATAATCACTTTTGGTTATAGAACACGTATACACTTCAAAGTCGTGAAAATCCAGTTTAAAATCGCCCAAATCCGAGACTTAAAACTCAAAAATGAGTAAAAATGACGACTTCCGAATTTATGGGCTCTGCCCAGTCATTTTCGCATCTGCGGATAAAAGTTCCGCATTTGCGGACTCGCATTTGTGAGACAAGTCTCGCATTTGCGATGCCAAGCTACCAGGTGAAGTTCCGCATCTGCGGACATTCCTGTCGCACCTGCGACATCCGCTTTTGCGCAAAATTGCCGCACGTGCAAAGTCCCCAGGCCAGCTCAGTCCTGCATCTGCAAAATTCCGCCGCACCTGCGGCCAAGACCCTCGCAGGTGCGATTGCATCAGAGGCACCAAATTTCCAGAATTTTCTTAAGTTCACAATTTGATCCGATTTCGATTCGAATCACACTCGGGGTACTCGGTACCCCATCCAAATATACCAACAAGTCCCGTAACATAATACGGACTTACTCGGGGTCTCATTTCACATCAAATAATATCGAAATTGCAATTCACAACTCGATTCGGACTTTGAGTTTTAAACTTTTCAATTTGCAAATCTTGTACCAAAATATATTAAATGAATCCGGAATGACTTCAAATTTGGCACATAAGTCCTAAATGACATAACAGAGCTATTCCAATTTCAGAATTGGATTCCGACTCCAACATCAAAAAGTCAACCTCGTGGTCAAACTTGGAAATCTTTAGCCTTTAAATTACTAGTTTCCGTTAAATGGTCATAACTTGAGCTAGGGACCTCCAAATTAAATTTTGGGGATACACCCAAGTCCCAAATCACGATACAGACCTACCGGAACTATCAAAATACTGATCAGGGTTCGTTTGCTCAAAATATTGACCAAAGTCAACTCAATTGAGTTTTAAAACTCTATTTCATATTTTAATATATTTTTCACATAAAACATTTTCGGAAAATTTTACGGACTGCGCACACAAGTAGAGGAATGATAATTAGTGCTTTTTGAGGTCTTAAAATACATAATTACTTATTAAATTTAAAGATGACATTTTGGGTCATCACAAGATATTTTTTTTAGTATTAATCGATATAGGTCAAAACGTTTTGTTTTTAATATTCATCGATGCATCTAAGTAAGTTATAAGTCGATGAATCAATTTACAAATAGATATATTTGATGATAAATTATATATACTAACTAGATTATTGCATTTTCACAAGTCTATCCCTAAAAGAACTCGACCCTGTGGTCCTAGAGCTTCGTGTTCTTATATATATATATATATATATTTCGTTGTATTACTTTAACTTCATATATAGCATGTTATAGTATATGTT
>AWOL01S0092730.1:9134-25824 GCA_000715115.1 Nicotiana otophora | reverse complement strand
AGGTATAGCCATCTTCCGAAGTAAACCACTTGTTCCCTACTGCTCATTCTCGACTAGCTGACAATCAAACACTGCGAGACATGCCTAATAATGCCCTTCTTTATACTCTGCCACTCATGATACTGCCTCGAATCACAATGCACCTATGCACCATCCGTTTGAACAAAATCCACAAACTACAAACCTTCTCAATGATCATTTTTATTGAACCATCAATACTGAAAATATAAATCTGACCTTGAAGTCGCCAGAACATCGTCTCACTAAGGACCACCTCCTTAGCACCACCCCGCACATCTTATCCTTAAAGACCACCTCCTTAGTACCACCCCGCACATCATATCCCTAAGGACAAGCAAATGTAGATGTCACGTAGATAAGTACTGATGGGCTCAAATAAAGACAACCACTAAACCACACAAGCAAGAACTCCATTATGTTCAGAAATGCTCGATCATTACGAGTTCCTTGTCACCACGAGTTTAGATATCCCGAAGACTGCCTTTAGGACCCGGTATGGTCATTACGAGTTCCTTGTGTTGTAATTTGGACCAACACCACAACGACATTCATGCACTTGATGAACATTGTATTCTAGTCCTATCTTGACTCATTCATCATTGTGTTTATTAACGACATCTTGGTGTACTCCCAGAGCCGGGAGGATCGTGAGCAACACCTAAGGACCATGCTCCAGACCTTGAAAGAAAAGAAGTTGTATGCAAAAATTTTGAAGTGTGAATTTTGGCTTGATTCGGTGGCATTTTTGGGTCATATAGTGTCGAGTGAGGGGATCAAGATAGATCCAAAGAAGATTGAAGAAGTGCAGAGTTGGCCCAGGCCATTTTCAGCTACTAAGATCCGGAGTTTTCTTGGGTTGGCAAGGTATTACCATCGATTCATAGAGGGTTTCTCATCTATTGCTGTACCTATGACCAGATTGACCCAGAAGGGTGCTCCATTCAAGTGGACCGAAGAGTGTGAGGAGAGATTTCAAAAGCTCAAGACTACTTTGACTACAACCCCAATGTTGGTGTTACCTATAGGTTTGGGGTCTTACACCGTGTATTGCAATATGTCGCGTGTTGAACTCGGCGCGATGTTGATGCAAAACGGTCGGGTGATTGCCTACGCATCTAGACAACTGAAGGTACATAAGAAGAACTATCATATCCACAACCTTGAGTTAGCATCTATTGTTCATGCCTTAAAGATTTGGCGGCACTATTTGTACGGTGTCCCATGTGAGGTCTATACCGACCACCAGAGTATTCAGCATCTGTTCAAATAGAAGGATCTTAACTTGCATCATCAGAGATGGTTAGAGTTGTTTAACGACTATGATATCACCATTCTATATCATCCCGGAAAGGCCTTTGTGGTGGACGATACCTTGAGTCGAAAGGCGGAGAGCTTGAGTAGTTTAACATATCTACCGGCAGTGGAGAGGCCATTAGTATTGGATGCTTAGGCCTTGGCCAACCATTGTTAGATTGGATGTTTCAGAGCTGAGTCGAGTTTTGTCTTGTGTAGTTTCTCGGTCTTCTCTTTATGATCGTATCAGAGAGCTTCAATATGACGACCCCCATTTGCTTGTCCTCAAGGACACGGTTCAGCACAATGATGCCAATGAGGTCACTACTGGAGATGACGGTGTGTTACGGATGCAGGGCAAGCTATGTGTGCCTAAAGTAGATGGTTTGCGTGAGTTGATTCTTTAGGAGGCTCACAGTTCACGGTACTCCATTCATCCGGGTGCTGCTAAGATGTATCAAGACTTGAGGCAGCACTATTGGTGGAGGAGGATGAAGAAATGCATAGTGGAGTATGCAGATCGGTGCCTAAATTATCAGCAGGTAAAGTATGAGCATCAGCGGCCAGGTGGATTGCTTCAGAGGCTAGAGATTCCAGAGTGAAAATGGAAGCAGGTTACTATGGATTTTGTTGTTGGGCTCCCACGGACTCAGAGGAAGTTCGATGCAGTATGGGTGATTGTGCATAGGTTGACCAAGTCAGCTCATTTCATTCAAGTGGTGACTACTTATTCTTCAGAACAACTGGCTCAGGTCTATATTCGCGAGATTTCAGACTTCATGGCGTGCCGGTATCCATCATCTCTGGCTGGGGTACACAGTTTACATCGTGGTTCTAGAAGGTTGTACAACATGAGTTAGGCATGCGGGTTGAGTTGAGTACAACACTTCACCTTCAGACGGACAGAACGTCCGAGCGCACTATTCAGATATTGGAGGATATGCTTCGTGTGTGTGTGATGGAGTTTGGGGGTTCTTGGGATCAGTTCTTGCTGCTTGCGGAGTTTATCTACAACAGCAGCTACCAGTCAAGCATTCAAATGACTCTATATGAGGCCTTGTATGGGAGGCGGTGTCCGTCAAGATCTGTTTCGCACAGCCCAATCTAGACATAAGAGTTATGCGAATCAGAAGGTTCGCGATGTTGCATTCATGGTTGGGGAGCGGGTCTTGCTCCGGGTTTCACCCATGAAAGGTGTTATGAGGTTCGGGAAGAAGGGCAAGTTGAACCCTAGGTATATTAGACCTTTTGAGATTTTTGAGAGGATTGGAGAGGTGGACTACAAGCTTGCACTACCACCTAGTCTAGCTGCAGTTCATCCAGTATTCCATGTTTCTATGCCCAGAAAGTATCACGGTGATCCGTCTCATGTGTTAGACTTTAGCTCAGTCCAGTTGGACAAGGATTTGTCTTATATTATGGAGCCGGTGGCTATTTTGGACAGGCAGGTCTAGAAGTTGAGGTCGAAGAACATTGCTTCAGTGAAGGTTTAGTGGAGGGGTCAACCAGTCAAGGAGGCAACTTGGGAGATCGAGCATGATATGCGTAGCCGTTATCCTCATCTTTTCACCACTTCATGTATATTTCTATACTAGTTCGAGGACGAATGTTTGTTTAAAGAGGGGGAGGATGTAACGACCCCGCCGGTCCTTTGGAATATTTTAGCCCCTATCCCCTTTATATTGCCTCCTCTATGTTATATTGTGGTTAGGTGACTTGTCGGGGGTGTTTGATTTTGGTTTCAGGTGAGTTTCAGAGTGAAATGGGATATATAATCCCTAGGCTAGAGCTTTAAGTTAAAAGAGTTGACCGTAGTTTGACTTTTGTGTAGATGACCCCCGAAATGGAGTTTTGATGGTTCCAATAGCTCTATATGGTGAATTTAGACTTAGGAGCGTGTCCGGATGTTGATTTGGAGGTCCGTAGGTCGTTTCGGCGTGAATTGACAAAAGTTAGAAAGTTGAAGGTTTGGAAGGTTGGAAAGTTTGACCGGGAGTTGACTTTATTGATATCGGGGTCAGATTCTAATTTTGGAAGTTGGAATAGGTCCTTCATTTCATTTATGACTTGTGTGCAAAATTTAAAATCAATCGGAGTTGTTTTGGTATGAATCGACATTAGTTTCGGAATTCGAAAGTTCATAGTTTCCATAGACTTGAATTGGGTTGCGATTCGTAGAATCGATGTTGTTTGATATGATTTTTGGCCTCTATTAGGTCCGCTATGTGTTTTGAAACTTGTTGATATATTCGAACGGGGTTCTTGGGGCCTCGGGTGTGATTCAAATCAAATCCGGAACACGTTTGGACTTTGTGTGATTGTTGAAGGTTGTTGTGTCTGGTGCAATCGCACCTGCGCATTTTGGGTAGCAGGTGCGACACCGCAGGAGCGGCCTTTGATCCGCAGAAGCGGCCCTTGACCCACAGAAGTGGATTTTGGCATGCCCATCTGGGACCACAGGTGCGGTCCATATTTCGTAGAAGCAGAAGCGCAAGAGCGGAAGGGGCATCGCAGGAGCAGAGTTGAGTGAGCAGGAGAAGGACCGCAGGTGCGGGCTCACAGAAGCGAGCCATAGGTTGAAGAAGCGTTAGCGCAAGTGCGCTTTGGAGTCCGCAAATGCGCATTCTCAAAACTTAAGTCATGGCCGCACCTGCGATGGAATTTTCGCAGATGCAGCTGTGTGTTTGCAAATGCGAATTTCCTGGGCAGAAAAGGACCTAAATTGGGGGTTTGATTTCATAACCAATTTTTGGACCTAGAGAGCTCGGTGTGAGGCGAGTTTTTTCCGGAGTTTTTCAAGAAAATCATTGGGGTAAGAAATCCTAACTCAATTTTGGTTAAATTACATGAATCTATTATTAATTTCATCATATAATTAGTGATTTGAAGAAAAATGTGAAAACTTCTCAGGCTAAGATTTGGGAATTTGAAAGGCGATTTGAGGTCGGATTTGAGTAATTCTTGTATGGTTGGACTAGTTGCCGAATGGATGTTCGGATTTTTATAATTTTGGTCGGATTTTGAGACGCGGGCCTGGGTTGACATTTTGAGTTGACTTTTTATTTCTTTGCAAAGATCATAATTTTATTGTTCGAAATAGATTCCTATAGTTTATATTTATAGTATGAAGTTGTTTTGGCTAGATTCGAGTCGTTCGGAGTTAATCGAGGGAAAGACCTAGTAGTGGATTGAGTTAGCATATTTTGAGGTAAGTGTCTTGCATAACTTTGTGTGGGGGAATTTTCCCTTAGGATTTGTGCTGTTTGTGATAACTATAATGTGTGAAAGCCGTGTACACAAGGTGACGAGTGTGTGCACGGGCTAAATGTGAAAAATTACCGGTTTTAGCTATGTAAATTCCTTTCATGCCTTAATTGAGTTACCTTAACATGTTATAGTCATCATTTCTAGTCTATCTTCACATGCTCTATTGTCTTATCTCTTACTTGTTAATTGCACTACATGTTTAGTTGAAGTTGTTGTTTCCTCTATTTCTTATTCATTATCTAACCGTGAATTCTTTACTTGAAGTTGTTATTCTTGGAATATCTTGTTGATGAAATCAGTATTGAGTTATAAAATCCATGATTCATATTGAGGCAAAGTGTTAAGTTGTGAAATACTATTCTGTTGAGTTATTCACTTTCGGTTGTTATTGTTGAGACTCTTGTGTACATTGTGGTTGAGCCATGGGCTCTTTATTGTGAAAACATTGTTATTGTTGGTTTCTTTGGCAAGTTGTGATATTGGGAACTTGAGGCGCGATTTGTGATACATTGTGATATTGATACGCATGTGGTGGTATAAGGTTTTGGGGTTGAAATGCATGCGGTGAGATAAGGTGAGCTTGATACGCGTGGCTAGTAGGAAATTACAAGAAGCCACGCGGTGTGATAAGGTGGGCTAAAATGTGGGATGCTATTTCGGGAAAATGATTTTTCAAAACTAAATGCAAGGCTCCCGCGGTGATATAAAGAAATATTGTGAATTATTCTTGTGATTTCAGACTACGAGGCGGTACCTCGGTATTGACTCTTATTGGTATTTCTCTATTGCTGCACTTGTCTTTGGTTGTTTTGTTTTCCTTAGCATACCATTCCTTATTTTCTCTGTGTTGCATTATTTGCTTTAGTTCCATGTAGCTAACCTTGATATGTTATTGTTGTTTCAATTTCATTATTGTCATTACTACACTGCCATACACTTGTACAGTTTTTCTTAGTTATTCCAGTAGGGCCTTGACCTGACCTCGTTACTACTCTACCGAGGTTAGGCTTGACACTTACTGGGTACCGTTGTGGTGTACTCATGCTACGCTTCTGCACATCTTTTTGTGCAGATCCGGGTACCTCCTTCCAGCCCAGGTATTAGCGAGAGCTCAGCTGCGGAGACTTCAAGATATACCTGCCGGCGTCAGCATGCCCCGGAGTCCCCTCTACCTATACTATTCTATTTTCCTTATCCTTTTATAGACATGGATGTATAGGATTATTCAGTACTACTATTTAGAGCTTGTGACTTGTATTCACCGGATTTTAGAAAATTGTATATACTGAGTTGCAGAGTTTCTTTATGTTAAATTGTTGAGTATTTGAGAGTTTTTTGTCATTTCAGTTATATTCCGCATGTTTTTGTTAGGCTTACCTAGTCTTAGAGACTACGTGCCATCACAACAACCTACGGAGGGAAATTGGGCTCGTGATATTTTGTATATTCTACTTGATTGCTCGTGCACTTGTGACACCTGGTTTTGGAAATTACTAGTAGATGAATGTTTATGGTTTTGCCTAATTTTATTACCATTTCATTTTTATGTCTCATTTATGCGTTATATTACCATGATCTTTTATACTTAGTTTCTTTATTAAATAAAATTCATGTTTTTTAAAGTAATAAAATGAAAAATTAAATGGGTAGTTCACCGTTGGATTGCCTAGCGGCGAAATTGGGCGTCATCACTGCCTATAGCGGGAATTGGGTCATGACAATAGTAGTCAACCTTCAACACCGGGGAGAAATATCCCACACCACAGGTGCAACATCACCACAAATCACCGGATCACAGCCGGTAACGAGTACTCGACATCGCGTTCGAACAAGTAGGAGGGAACTAAAGATATAGGCTTCAAGCCGAGATAAAGTCGAATGATAAGATATCAAGAAAGGAAAATTTCCTAACATCTCGTAGCCTCTCTAAGATAGGTACACACATCTTTGTACCGATCCACAAGACTCTACTAGAACTGCTCGTGACTCGTGAGACCTATATGAACCTAGAGCTCTGATACAAACTTGTCACGACCCAAAATTTCACCTCAGACTGTGATGGAGCCTAGCCATGCTTTCTAAGCAAGCCAACTCACAGTCAACAAAATAAGGTCCAATTTCTTTTAATTAATAGAATTATATCATAATAAAAGCAGGAATAATCTCAAAGTAGTGAAATATTTGATACAAGTATAACATGGTCTAAACACGAATGAAATAGTACAACCCCCAAGAATTAGGTGACACAAGTACACGAGTAACTACTGAATAATACAAGTCTGAATACATAATCACAACTGTTTGTAAGAAAGAAAGTAGACAAGGGATAAATAAGGACGGGGACTCTATGCGATGCGGATCGAATAATGTAGCAGCTCACCACGAAGTCTCCAATAACACCCTCCTACTCAGCTCCGCAATACCAGTCTCAGAACCTGCACAAAAATATACAGAAGCATACACAACAATCGATACCTAGTAAGTATCAAGTCTAACATCGAACAAGTAGCAGCAAGGCTATATACATCCGAATACTTACAATACAGAAATAATATCAAGACTGGAGCTGGGATAGCCAATATCCTCATGATCAATAGATATCAAGAAGTTAAAAGACATAAAACATGCTTTTCCAATTTAACATATAATCGAAACGCTGCTCAAATATGGCAAGTAAAGCTGGCATGCTTCAATCAACGGAGTCGAGGTTCCCAACTAACATATGTATGGCATGCAACAGTTAGCATTCAAATGAATGCCTCTAAATGAATTAAGAATACAAATGCATGCTCAAACCAACACAAGATCCATGTACCCCGATACAAGATCCATGTATCCTAATACAAAATCTCTGTATCACAACAACCTAATACAAAATTCATGTATCGACCCGATATAAATCCATGTGCCGACCATGCTCACTGGGCCAAAAGTAATATGGATTATCACCTGACTCCAGAGGGACGATACAAAATCCAAGCGCAAAGAGGGGCATAATAGTAAACCCTCCTAATCGGATATCTGCTCATCATGTCATATGCCATAACTCTATCTCAATGGCATGACCTTGCCTTTCGTGCCAAAATCTCAGTCCAGATCAAGTATCCAGATGTGATATATATATCCATATATGCCTAAGAATTTACAGATAAAAGATGCACATGACTTAATAAAAATTATACGGATATATGCTCATAAAAATATCTGTGTGACCGTGGTCAATTTAAGCAATTTAACATATCAAAGATAAGTTCCCATGCCTCCATAACTAATCATGATCCTAGGCATGGTGTCTAACAATAATAAGGAAGCAACGTAGTCACATAAGTTAAATAAATTATGAATCATATGAGCACATAGTCGAAACAAGGCATAAAGTATCTCAATTCTACCCCGGGCATGATACAAACTTGGTAAGTGTATATACGCTCGCCACCACGTATATACACAACCCCCAATACCCTAAACACATAGCAAGCAAGTCAAATCCTAGGGATTTTTCTCTTAACAAGGTTATCCAAGAGACTTACCCCTTCCCGGGATAACTTCAATCACAAATCGCGACAAAACCTTGCTCTATCCCTCCAATCAAGCAAACCCAAGCCAAACATCATCCAAGGACGTCAATCAATGCCATAGGAAGTTCTTTTTTCCAATCCGTAAAGCTTTGATCTTTGAAGAATTTCAAAAAGCAACCCGGATTCGCGTGCCTAAAATTAAATACCAATACCAAATTTTGATGATCTATAACCTGCCGAGTTCAAATAAATAATTAGTTTTTAAATCCGGGTCCAAATCGATGGTCAAAATCCCAAAATACTCTCTCTTAAAGTGTAGGCAAAAACCCCAAATTTTCTTCCTTGGATAAAAAAATCAAATGCCAAATTAAAGATAGAATCATGGATAATAATCAAATCCGAGTCAAGAACACTTACCCAATTCAAGTGGGTAAAAATCGCCTCAATTCGAGCTCACAATATCTAAATATGATAAAATGAGCTTCAAAGTCCCGAAAATACAACTTATATGCACTTCCCATCAGTACCTGATGCGATAGCGGCAATATACTCGCGATCGGGAAGGTTAATTTGCCCCGAGCTCCAGCTATACTTCGCGAACGTGACGACACTTACACGAACGCAAAGGTTCATATTGCCCATGCCTTTGCAAATGTGGCGCTCTCTACCCGAATGCGATAGCCAAAAACCCACCTAATAAACAAAGCTTCGTGAATGCGACCTTGGAATAGCGAACGTGATGAACAAATCACCAGGGACTGAAAACACACTTTGAAAATGCAACTGCATGAACAAATCACCAGTGACCAAAAACACCCTTTGAAAATGCGACTGCCTTGTCGCAAACACGATGCACTAAACCCCCAACGACCAAATTAATCTATGCAGACACGTCCCTCTGACCGGGAACATGAAGGACATTAGAATATCAGTCATCTCAAAGTGGTTCAAAATGATCTGAAACCACCCCGAAACTCACCCCAAGCCCCTCACGGGTCCCCATACAATCATGCCAACAAGTCCAAATACACTATCCAAACTAATCCAAAGGCTCGAAATACCTCAAATAACATCAAATCCAAGAATCGTCGATCAAGATCAATCTCTTAAGTACATCAACTTGCAACTTCAAACCAAACGTCTGATTCAAGCCTAACCAATCCAATCCAACCAAACTTTTCACACAAGTTTCAAATGAAAAAATGAACCTATTCCGACTTCCAAATCAACAGTCCAGCCCTGATAGCGTCAAAGTCAACTCTCGATCAAACTTATGAACTTTCTAAATCTTCAAACTGCCAACTTTCTAAAATCAGAGCCAAAATCTTCTAGGGACATCCGAATTCAAATTCGAACATACGCCCAATTTCAAAATCATCATATGAACCTATTGAAACCATAAAATCTTAATTCCAAGGTCATTTACTCAAAAGTCAAACATTGGTCAACTCTTTCAACTTAAAGCTTCCACATTAAGAATCATTCTATCAAATCAATTCCAAACTATGCGAACACCAAGATTAACCATATACACAAGTCATAATACATCATATGAAGCAGCTCAAGGTCTCTAACTGTCGAATAAAATGCTAAAGCTCAAGACGACTGGTCAGGTCATTACAAATCTACATATACAAACTAATATACATTAACAATGTATCACATCAATATTAATTTAAACAATAAAGTGTCTGACACTTCGATTAAATCCTTAAAGTCTCCAAAATTAACTCATTTCTCTGATGCCGTGCTCAATCGCTTTAAAGGTCACAATAATGATGTTACTACTTTCATTTGAGTCATTAAAGTCCAACATTAAAGACTTATGGTCACTATTCATCATCTTCGTAATTAAAAGAACATTATTCATTTCATAAGGTAGGGTTCCATAATTCGATCTTCCAACTAATACAACTTAAAACAAATGATATAAATCATCTCAAATACTCATAAGTAACTAGTTTAAGTAGTTGGAATTACCTCAAACCATATGAGTATTGAAAATCCCTCTTTTAGGATTTTGGTGTTCTTGAAGGATTACTTGATATCTAATAATTTCCCAAGTTGGATGATGTTAATTTATATCTTAACTAACTCTAATTAACACAAAAACTTGGTAAAATCTAGTTTACCCGAAAAACGAATAGAGTTGAATTTGTACGTAGTTCTAAGGATATGTGATATAGCTTAATACAAATCGTAAGGATAAATAGAAATATCAAATATGGATTGCAAATAGTGCAAAATAAACAAGTTTGTAAAGAATATGATTTTTAGGACTAAGCAAGATGAATCAATTTATGAAGCTTAAAAGGGTAATTCTTGAATATAGGAGAATATGGTACTTGAATTACAATGTAAGCCTAAGAACTTCCCTCTACAGGAATGTAGCCATCCTCTTTATAGTGGTGTATCCTACTTTAGATATAATTAAAAATACATAGTGGAGAACCCATGATAAATCAGCTTTTTCCTAATTTCCGCCGAGATTCTCTCCCTTAGTGTGTTTGCAACGGCTCTTGTATATGAGCTCGAGCTCGATTAGCCTCGGTGCTGGTCGGTATTGCTTCCATAGCTCGATGTGGACTCGGAATCAGGTGATGATTCGGGCTCGGTATCGGTTGGCCTCTGCCCCTTAAGCTCGAAATCATCTCATCATAGTTCGATTCGGACCCGAGCTCGAATATGACTTCGAACTCGGTGTTTGACCTATACCTAAAATTTGAAGCTCGTTCATACCATTTTCAGAACTCATCTCGATATTACAAAATTTTTCTTTGATCCATTATGTTTTGACCTCGATCGATCGTACGAAGACCGAAATCAATTTCGACCATATACAAAACTAACTCTGGATAGCATGGAAATAGCCATGACCATAACCCAGTTGAAAGACCACGCTTAACTTTTCTTTTGGTTTCCGCTAACTGAAAGTTTCGACAATATAGGAGGTTGTTAAGTTATAACATAGAGAACCAAAAGGCTTTTAATTCTTCATTGATTTTCATACACTGATATATTGACTTATGTAGTACACGGAATCTTTAGTGCTCTTAATAGATACAAATCTATAAAATAGATATAAAAGAGTTCTAGAAAGCTTCTAACGACTTGGAGCAGCTGGCGATTTCCTGGACAATAAGATAGGTCCAATACCCCCTTGCAAACTGAATGCGGGTCTTTCACCTTGAGTTTGTCCCTTAAGATTGAAAACGAGCAGTGGATAACGACTTTGTAAGTATGTCACTTATCTAATCCTTGGATGAGAGAAACTGGATGAGCAGGTCACGTCTAGCCACATTGTCTCGCACAAAGTGAAAATCTATCTCAACATATTTGGTGCAAGATTGAAAAATTGTCATGACCCCAAATTCACACGTCGTGATGGCATCTAACCCAACTTGCTAGGCAAGCCAACAATCACATGATATCAATAAAAATGGAATAACATCGTCTAATAACTCAACAACGGAAGAATATCATAAATATATATGAGAATAAAGCAAAAATACTACTACAACCAACTCCAAAATCTGGTGTCAATGAGTACACGAGCACTACTGAATAACAAGGTACAAGCAAAATCCTCTAATACAACTGTCTGAATATAAGTACAGTAAAGATAGAGATTACAGAAAGAGAACTTCAAGGACTTCAGACGATATGGCAACTACCTCGTAGTCTCCCAAAAAGCTGGTAACAACTCAAAGCTGAAAATCACCTCGGTTGGATGTACCTGGATCTGCACACAAAGTGCAAACTATAGTATGAGTACAACTGGTCCAATGTACTCAATAAGTAACAACACTATCCTTGGGTTGAAAACAGTGACGGGCTAAGAAATAATCTAATGCCAATACCAATAAACCGTAGAAATAGTAGCTCAATGATATCAAGTTCAGCTTGTTCACATTTCAGATTTAGGCATGCTTTCGAGTAGAACAGTTAAAGTCCATCACCGATAAAGCAGGTCAATTATCAGTTAGCACGAGGAAAGTACATCTCTATGCCTAGATGAAAAATATACATGTAAATCAACAGTATCATAGTGGATCCATCAAGAATATTTACGCTTAGCACTGTACGGGTGCCTGGCATAACTGCCCATCATCAAGCACATATATGAAATACTATGTCTGTGCCCACTGTTGGCATGTCAGACTCTGGAGGGGTGGATCCTGCCCAAGCGCTAACCATACTCATTTAGCCCAATAATGAGGCCTGGTGCACGCGCCTCCCCAAGACAATAACACTTAGCCCAATATGGGCCTGGCGTACGCGTCACCTCAAAATCAGTACCAAATCGGCTATAAGGCCCAAACTCAGTCATTTACCGTTCAAGTCTCAGATAAACACATCTCAAATACTCAGTTTAACAGAATTACCCTTAAGCGGTATCAACAATATGTGAGAAATCAAATAAGAAGTACCGAGCCAAATATATCATATACGGATATGGTATCATGACTGAGAACATGTGTGCAAATAAGGTATATTACTCAGAAACAACAAGAATAGCTCTATCAAGTCTCACACTGTTAGCGCATAGCCTAGACATGATGTCTAACATGTTTCATAGTTCTAATAATCGAACAAGTATAGGGAACGTAGGGACAACATGATATGATAGAAAAACAAGTCCGGTAATAGCCTAAAGGCCTCCCCAAACCATGAACACACCGGTGCACGCACACACGCCCGTCACCTAGTGCGTACGTCACCCCAATATCTTTCATATAACGTAATCCTCAGGGTTAAATACCCTCAAATTCAAGTGTAGATGTGTTACTTACCTCAAAGCGCGCAACTCAATGCTCCAAAAATCCTTGCCACGCGAATCGGTCTCCGGACGACTCGAATCTAGTCAAAGAACCTTAATTCCATCAATAATAGCTATAGGAAAAGAATTCCAAAAGATAAAGCTAAGGTCTATAACCGAACTAAAAAATCAACCCCGGGCCCACACCTCGGAACCCGACAAAATTCACAAAATCCAAACATCCATTCAATCACGAGTCCAACCATACCAAAATTATCCAATTCCAATCACAAATCGACCCTCAGATCCTCAAATCTCATTCTACAATACATAGTCCAAAAATCCCCAAATTCTAACTTAGATTCATGAAAAATAGGCGTAATAATCAATGGGCATTCAATATTTATGGACAAAAGTGACTAAAAGTCATTTATCTCTACAATCTAGGTGGAAATCCCTCTAAAATCGCCTTACTCCGAACTTTAAAATCATAAAAATGAGAAAAACAACTATACCCTTCGATTTTATTCTTCTTCCAGCGATTCCGCATCTGCGGACATAGTGATCGCACCCAAATCCCGCTTCTACTGGTCCACTCCAGCGGTTCACCTCGCGCTTCTGCACGTCCGTACCTGCGGAATCCTTCCGCATATGCGGTCCCCAATCCCTCAAGTTAAAATCTGCTTCTTCGGAACTTCTTGTCAGAAGTGCATCTGTATCTGCAGATTCACCTCCGCACCTACGCTCCCAGGCTTCCTTCCCATTTCTCGTATCTGGGCGTACCTGGCCGCTTCCAACAGCATTTCCATAAGTCCAATTCCCAATCCGATTTCAATCTGAATCATCCTCGAGGCCTCCGGGACCCCATCCAAACATACCAACAATTCCTAATACATATTACGAACTTAGTCAAAGCCTCATATCATATCAAACAACATCAAAATCACGAATCGAACCCCAATTCAAGCCTAACGAAACTAATAAACTTCCAACTTCTAAAACTAATACCGAATCATATAAAACCAACTCTGATTGACCTCAAATTTTGCACACAAGCCATAAATGACACAACTGACCTATTCCAATTCCCAAAACTAAAATCCGAGGACGGTATCAACAAAGTCAACTCTTGGTTAAACTTCTCAACCTCCCAAATCTTCAACTTTCTAACTTTCGTCAATTCAAGCCAAAATGCCCTATGGACCTCCAAATTAATATCCAGACATACTCCTAAGTCCAAAATCACCATATAAATCTATCGGAACCATCAAAACTCCATTCCAGAGTCGTGTACATAAAAGTTGTCACAACCCAAATTCAACTAGTCGTGATGGCAACTAACTCAACCCGCTAGGTAAGCCAATTATCCATAAACACAATCCAAATGAAATTAATAGGAAATAAATAATGAAGTAACTGAATTCTTTTACAATAACCCAAGGGTTGGTAGTACAAGTCATGGGCTTCTAAGACTTAGAATTTACAAGCTGGTACGAATAAATACATCATTTGTTCAAGATATACATAAGCAAATTTATATATTTAAACTACCAAGAACAAAAGGCAGATATAACCGGAACGTAGGTACATCTTCAATGCCAGCTCCCGCCATTAACAACAACATCAGCACCAAAATCTGCATGCAAGGTGTAGAAGTGTAGTATGAGTACAACCGACCCCATGTACTCAATAAGTAACAAATCTAACCTTAGGTTGAAATACGTGACGAGATCGGAAGAAGGTCAGTGTCCAACACCAATAGCCAATAATAGTTCATAATAGTGTAATGAAGACGCTAAAGGTATATAAGTCAGGATAGGCCATGTTCAGCTCATTCACAGATACAAAAAAGTAGACATGTTTTTCAAGTACAACAGTCTAATTCTAAATCTTACCACTGAAATCAGTTAAACATGAGTTTATCAAAGAACTGTGTTTTTCCCAATTTACAACAGTAGATAAGACTCTTCATTTTCCAGTTAACATGAGGAAAATGCATCTTTATGGCTATGCCTACATGTCAAGTATACATGTCAAGTAATCAGATATCGTGTCATTGTCTAGCATGAGGAAGGCACATCCATATGCCTACATGTCAAGTAATCAAATGTCATGTCACTGGCTAGCATGAGGAAGGTATATCTCTATGCCTACATGTAAAATATACATGTCAAGAACTCCGTTTTACAATGCACTCATCAAGTACACACAATCTTAGCACACTCAAATGCCCCAACAATATCACAAAGATCCATCAAGTACTCACACTTAGCACTGTATGGGTGCCTGGCATAACTGCCCATCATCTAAGCACGTATATGAAATACTGTGCATGTGCCCACTGCTGGCATGTCAGACTCCGAAGGGGCGGATCCTACCCAAGCACTAATCATAATCACTTAGCATAATTGTGGGGCCTGGTACCTGCGTAGCCTCAAATCAGTACAGCTTAGACCAATATAGGGCATGGCATACACGTTACCTCAATATCAATATAACCATTGCAGCGTGCAACCCGATGCAATTATCAATATAAATACGGCTCTATGGCCCACATCAGTCATCAATCCGCTCAAGTCTCACTATGCAAACATCTCACAAAAACATGATACAATTATATAACATGTACTGTAACAATATGTCTCAACTACAGTACAAACTCGCGTCACGTACAAGGACACCAATATCATATGAGACAGCATATCAAAAGTGTACAGTGACAGAGTTGTAACATGCAGATGTAACTATCATGACTATTCAGTGTTACTACGGCTAAGGCAAATAGCTCAACATGGCGAAAATAACCCTATCATGTCTCCAACAATTGAGTAGATAGCCTAGGCATGATTTCTAGCATGCATAATATCCTACGTAGTCACATAAATGGAGAAAACATGATATCAAAGAAGCATGATATCAAAACAAGAAATATAATAACCTAAGAACTACATGATCATGAATACCTCGGTGCATGCACCTGCGCCCATCACCTAGCACGTGCGTCATCCCAGCCCATCCCAAATATCATAGTTCTCGGGGATATTTACCCTCAAATCCAAGTTTAGAGATGTTACTTACCTCAACCAAGCCAAAACAATTACTGAGCAAGCCAACCGATACTCTAGAAATGCCATCCCATAAATATCAACCTCCAAACGGCTTGAAATTAGCCAAAAACAATTCAAAAACATCAAATAACGCCATAAGAAACAAACCCAAACGATAAAGGTTGAATCTTTAATAAATTACTCAAAGTCAACCAAAAAGTCAAACCCATGCCCACACCTCGGAACCCGACAAAACTCACAAAATCCAATAACCTATTTGAATACGAGTCCAACCATGCTAATTTCACTTAAATCCAACTCTGAATCGATGTTCAAAACTAAAAAATTCTCTTTAGGAAAGTTTAGGCAAAGCCCCCCAATTTTTCTTAAACATTCATAATCCAGATGCCTAAATCGAAAATAGATTCATGAAATATAATTAAAACCGAAGAGAAAACACTCGCCCCCAATCCATATGGTGAAAATCGACTCCAAAATCGCCAAATCCGAGCTCCATAGCTCTAAATATTAATTAAATGACCAAACCCTTGATATATAGCTTCTGCCCATCATTTTTCGTATTTGCGAAACAATAGGCCGCTTTTGCTGCGTCGTTTCTACGACAATTAGTCCACTTCTGCGAAAACCACTAAAAGTACGACCTTCCGCACCTGTGTAACAAGCCCCGCTTCTGCTCAAATATAGGTGCGACACCAAACCGCGCTTCTGCGCACTTCCTCGCTTCTGCGATCACAACTTCCGCAAATGCGGTGCACTTCCCGCTT